>SJYC01075579.1:24-19491 GCA_006408675.1 Madoqua kirkii | reverse complement strand
AAATTATGGTTAAAAGGGGTCAGGGTAGGAAGGAGGAATAAAATAGCAGCTATGAGACACCACTTTATTCCCGATAAACTAAGATTTTATGGGGAAAGTAAGTCATGAGAGATTTGCAATGTAGTTAGAATATTTTTCTTGATGATTTCAGATGCCTGGGCTGAACTGAAACAGTTACCCTTTCTCAAGTGTCTGGCACAGGTACAGAGACAGCAAAGAAATTTGAAAGGATTTTTAGAAATCTCTCTTTCTTGGAAAATAAGTATGCCTTCTTGATCTAGAAAACATCAACTTTATGCACATAACTCTAGGCGGAAAACTATTAGGGATGTCACCTCTCTTCCAGGGAGGCCGGAACTTTTGCTTTTTAGTTGAAACCTGAGCTTGTTGTATGTTTAAGAAGGATGCATTCAAATAGGTGGAGGCACCAAGGAAAAGAACCAGCACATGCTAGTATTTAATCACTTAAGTTTAAAAATAGTGGCTTTCCTTTACTTCTAAAATTGTATTTTATATTAAACCATATGTGTGTTATACAACTTGTGGATTTGCATTCTTCATACTTCAAAATAGGGCTCTTGGTGTTGCAAACATACAAAATTCAGTTTGGTCATTTATATTAAGAAGTGTGAATATGTTCCAATATAACATTCCTTATGACGAGGAAAGCAAGTCACAAACCCAGGTATATATACAGAATTTTCGTGTAAAGTGATACTAAAATAGTCTCAATCTGTTTTGCAAACAGTGCAATCTCAGTCATCTATCCTTCTAGGTACTGGGACAATCTTCTTGCATGAAAGATGTATTAAAGCCAATACAGGACACTCAAGGGTCGGGATCCAGTCAGGTATCAGAATCCTCTGCAAGCTGCTGAACAGAGGACCAGTCAGTATTCTGAATCTTTTCAAACTATACAGGCTACTAAGAGCACTACTTCTGAGACTTTATTTATGTAAGATTGGGAATGTGTACTATGTGCGATGTATACTAATTTGTTTCAGTCGTATACAACTCTTTGCACCCTATAGACTGTAGTCTGTCAGGCTCCTCTGCCCATGGGATTCTCTAGGCAAGAATACTGGAGTGGACTGCTGTACCCTCTTCCAGGGGATCTTCCTAACCCAGGGTTGGAACCCATGTCTTGTGCAGTTCCTGCATCGCAGGTCAATTCTTTACTGCTGATCCACCAGGGAATCCCATGTGTACTATACTTTAAATCAAAAAGAAAACCAATTTCTCCATCTAGTATGTTAATTAATAAACCCACTGGGCATTGACTGAAGATAAGCAAAATCGAAAATGTTGGCTAAAAGCCCCTCCTAAATTGTTGAACTTTGAATAGCATCTAACACTTAACCTCAGATTTTATACTCTAAATTAGAAAATCTCAAGGGTTAACCAACTGCTCCTAGAGTATAAATTAAAATTAACACATTGAAATATTTAAAATAATTACAGGCAAACTAGCAAGTACTTAGAATGCAAACATATTCACATTATTATTTAATGTTAAATTAATGTGAAAATTAATGTTTTGAGTCAAGAATAGTGATTCAAACTCCATAATGTTGGATAAATGGTTTTCTTAAATAAATGCCTAAGGCATATTCATTAATAGCTGCAGTTTATAATCCATATATATGAATAATGATTTGTTTCCTTCTATCTTCAGAATTCCTATAATTTTAGTTCATTAAAAAAAGAAAAGATAGGGAGAACAAGATGGCAGAGGAGGAGGTAGACGTAAATACATTTCTCTCATTAGGAATACACCTTCAGACACAGAAGTGCGTGCAGAGCATCAGCTGAGAGCAGACAGGAGGACCTGATCAATGGAGAAAAATATATAGAACCACATAAAACTTGATAGGATGCAGGAACTAGGGGGAAAGCAAAAGTGTTAGTAGGGCTGGACCTGCCCTCGACAGGTCGGGGAACTGAAGCAGGGGTCTAATTCCCACATTGGGGCAACTGTCCGAGTCAGAGGAAAAACATTTAAGGCTGAGAGTGAAACAGCTGATCTGTGGCAGCTTAAACGGAAAAGAATCAGACAGTCCTTACCACAGCTATACATACCTCGGGCAGGGACACAGGTCCCCCAGAAGGCGCAGCAGCTGGGAGCTGGAGTTTTGGAGCAATCCCAAGACAAGGGCTGCTATTGACTGTGTAGAGATGGGTCGAGGGGATGGGAAGAAGACTGTGGTGGGAAACGCCTATGGAGGAAAGCCAGGCAGCCATGGAAGCAAAGCGATACTGCTGAGTCACATGCAGGGGTGGAGCCATCACCATAGCCTCTCTTTCCCCACATGCCAGCATTGGAAGCTGGACCATAGAGAGGCTGGCCCATCAAATGCCTGCCACACTGAACTACAGAGCAGGACCCCACCCAGGGTAATCCTTTAAGTGCCTGATGCGCCTATCTGCAGAGTAGGACCCCAGCCAGAGGGGCCCCTTTTATATGCCTGACAAGCAAAACAACAAAGAAGGACCCCAGGCAAGGGAGCCCTCTAAATGCCTGAATGGGCAGAGCTACAGAGAAAGATTGGCCAAAGAGGCCTTCTCATTGCCAGCTAAGACTCTGATAGGGCCATAACTCCTGCAGTGGAGGCAGTCTGTGTCCCTGCACACTTGGCGCTGCCAGGGTCCCCGCAAGCCAAGGTTCTGCACCACCTTCATGCTCAAAACTCACTGAATCAGAGCTGCCACAGGCAAAAAAAAAAATCTTGCATCTATGCATATAGGGTCGGTTCATTCATGTCCAACTCTTTGTGACCCTGTGGAATGTGGCCTGCCAGGCTTCTCTGGAGGGCATTTTACCAGGCAAGAATACTAGAGTGTACTGGCCAATTTGTTGCCATACCCTTCTAGAGCACTATATTTCCTGCTGTCCCAGGTGCCAACTCCCCTGAGTACCTGGTGTTGCCAGAACCCCTGCAGCCCAAGCAGCTGCACCACCTCCACACCTGCTCCTCACTGCGTCAGACCCTAGTCCTCCAGGGCAGCCTCAAGAACAAACTCTGGTGGATGATCCACGTGCAGAGATGAAAATAAAACCACAGTTGAAACCCAGGGGCAGTGTGGCTAAGCAAGAAGACCCAAAACCTTTCCACCAGCTGTAGAAGCTGCAGATTAAATCCACACAATCAACTAGGCAGACTCTGTGTCTATGCACTATGTAAAAGGACATTGAGAGCTCCCACAAAAGAAAATGCACTTGTTCTGATAGTTGTAGACACAGGAGCCAAGAACACACAGGAGTAGGAGCAGATTAGAATCTGAGCTGCCCCCACAGCAGGTCCAGAGACCAGCATAGTGAAGGAGGGCATCCTAGGGAGGTGAGGTGGACTGTGACTCTCAGCAGGGAAAGGACTCTGATAGCAGTGACTCAAGAAAAACAGTTATTATTCTTATGTTTTGATTTGTTCTGTAAATTCTTTTGGATTTTTTAAATACTTTTTTTCTTCCCCTCTCTGTTGGAGTTGTCAATTTTATTTGCACTATGAAGTCTAATTAAGCTTTTGAACTTTTTTTCTCTCAGTCATATTTTTATTGTTGTTATAAGCCTCTAACTCTATGTTGGGCTTTTACAGTTCTGTGGAGTTTTCCTTTGTTTCTCTCTCTCCTCTTTTTAATTTTAGTTTTTTTTTTTAACATATTATTATTTTTTCTACATGTATTCTTTTGTTTGCTTTTCCTACTGTTCTTTTCCCCTTACTGTTAATCTTTAGTGTATATAAATCTTCTTTATCTATCTCCTTTTAACTTCACATATCTATTCTTTCTCTCTTTTCTTTCTTTCCTTTCCTCTCAACATATTTGTTAGTTTGGTTTTCATTGCTTTATTCTCCACTTGGCACCTTGCTTTAGTTTGTTTCTTTTTTTTCCCCAGTTTGTACTTTAGTTACTTTCATTCTTAACTGACAGATATAATTTTTTATTTCCTTTGTTCACTGGGTCAGTCTACTGCAATTTATTTTTGTTGGACTGTTTTGATTTTGCTTATAGGTGTATGTGTATATTCCGTTATTTTAATTATTATTTGTCTGATTTTGTAACTGCCATTTGTCTGGGGTTCACCTTTGGTTCCTCACTTTTGGGTATTTGTTAATGCCAAAACAAACCATGTGTAGAATCTTCGTTCCTGACCATAGATCAAGCCTGAGCCTTTGGAGTAGGAGCACTGTCTCCAAGACCCTAGAATACCAGAAAAGAAACCCTAGGGAGTATCAAATAGTGAGAACTCACACAAAGGAAACCACTTGGATAGAAGACCCAGCATCACCCAACCACCAGTAACACCCTGTGCAGGACACCTCATCTAAACAACAAACAAAACAAAAATACAAACCCAATCAATAGCAGACAGGATTACCACCTCACGCCACCTTTCCCATTAGAGGAAAAGCAACAAATAACAACAACAACAAAAACTCAGCACAAATCTCACCCCATAGAAGCTTACACAAACCTCTGGACCCACCTTAGGAGGGCAGAAACCAAAAGGGGAAAAGACTCAGCCTTGAAGACTGGGAAAAGGAGACCTCAAACACAATAAGTTAAAAAAATAATAATGATGAAAAGTCACAGAAATACTACACATATGAAGGAATAAACTGGAAACACAGTAGTCCAATTAAATGAAAAGGAAATAGGCAAACTACCTGAAAAATAATTCAAAATAATGATGGTAAAGATGATCAAAAATCTTGAAAACAGCATGGAGAAAATGCAAGACCAAATTAACAAAGACCTAGAAGAATTAAAGAATAAACAGAGAGACAAACAACAGAGTTACTGAAATGAAAAATACTCTAGAAGGATTCAGTAGTAGAATATCTGAAGCAGAAGAATGAATCAGTGGGCTGGAAGATAAAATGATGGAAATAACTTCTGATGAACAGAATAAAGTAAAAAGAATGAAAAGAACTGAGGATAGTCTCAGAGACCTCTGGGACAAGATCAAATGCACCAACATTCAAATTATAGGGGTCCCAGAAGAAGAAGAGAAAGAAAGGGTATGAGAAAATTTTTGAAGAGATTATAGTTGAAAATTTCCCCAGCGTGGAAAAGGAAATAATCAAGTCCAAGAGGAGCAGAGAGTCCCATACAGGATAAACCCAAGGAGAAACACACCAAGACACATACTAATCAAACTAACAAAGAATAAACACTAAGAAAGAATAAGAAAGACTAAGAAAGAATACTAAAAGCAGCAAGGGAAAAGCAGTAAGTAACATACAAGGGAAACCCCATACATTTAACAGCTGATCTTTCAGCGGAAACTCTGCAGGCCAGAATGGAGTGGTAGGATATATTTAAAGTACTGAAAGGAAAAAATCTACAACCGAGATTACTATACCCAGCAAGGTTCTCATTCAAAACTGATGTGGAGAAATAAAAAGCTTTTCAGAGAAGCAAAAGTTAACAGAATTCAGTACCACCAAACCAGCTTTACAACAAATGTTAAAGAGACTTACATAGTCCAGAAGTACAAGAGAAGAATAAGATCTACAAAAATCAACCCCAAACAATTAAGAATATGGCAACAGAAACATATATACTGATAATCATTTTAAATGTAAACAGATTAAATGCTCCAACCAAAAGACATCTACTGACTGAATGGATACAAAAACAAGACCCATATATATGCTGTCTACCAGAAACCCACTTCAGACCTCAAGACATATATAGACTGAAAGTGAGAAGGTGGAAAAATATATTCCAGGCAGATGGAAAAGAAAAGACAGCTGGAGTAGCAATCCTCATATCACACAAAATAAACCTTAAAATAAAGATTATACGATATAAGGAAGCACACTACATAATGATCTAGGGATCAATCCAAGAGGAAGACATAACAGTTGTAAATATCTATGCACTCAACATATGAGAACCTCAATACATAAGACAAACACTAACAGACATAAAAGGAGAAATTGACAGTAACACAATAATAATAGGAGACTTTAACATCCTATTCACACCAATGGACAGATCATCAAAACAGAAAACTAATAAGGAAACTCAAGTCTTAAATGATTCATTAGATGAGATGGATCTTGTTGATACGTTCAAGACATTCCATCCAAATTCAGAAGAATACACCTTCTTCTCAAGCACACATGGAACATTCTCAGTCAACCACATCTTGGGTCACAAATCAAACCTCAGTAAATTTAAGGAAATTGAAAACGTATCAAGCATCTTCTCCAACCACAGAGAAGAGATATCAATTTCAAGGAAAAAACTGCAAAAGAAAAAAAAAACACCAATACATGGAAATTAAGCAATACATTTTAAATAACCAACAGGTTACTGAAGAAATCAAATGGGTAATCAAAAATTTTCTAGAAACAAATGACAATGAAAATATGGCATTTCAAAAACTATTGAATGCACCAAAAGCAGTTCTAAGAGAGAAGTTCATAGCAATACAATCCTATCTCAAGAAACAAGAAAAACATTGAATAGACAACCTAACTTTACACCTAAAACAACTGGAAAAAGAAGAAGAAGAACAACAACAACAACAAATAGTAGAAGGAAAGGAATCATAAAGATCTGAGCAGAAATAAATGAAAAAAAATTTAAGAAACAATAGTAAAATTAAGAAACTAAAGCTGGTTCTTTGAGAAGATAAACAAAATTGACAAACCTTTAGCCAGACTCATCAAGAAAAAAAGAGAGAAGAATCAAATCAACAAAATTAGAAATGAAAAAGGAGAGGTTATAACAGATGATGCAGAAATACAAAGGATTATAAGTGACTGTTGTGAACAAATATATGACAATAAAATGGATAACCTGGAAGAAATGGACAGATCCTTAGAAAAGTTCAGTTTCCCAAGGCTGAACCAGGAAGAAATAGAAATTATGAACAACCCAGTTATAAGCACTAAAATGGAAGCTGTGATCTAAAATCTCCCAAAAAAACAAAAGCCCAGGACCAGATGGCTTCACAGAAGAATTCTGTCAAATATTTAGAGAAGAGCTAACTCCTATCCTTCTAAAACTTTTTTCAAAAAATTGCAGAGAAAGGAACACTTCCAAACTCATTCTATGAGGCCACCATCACAGTGATACCAAAATCAAAGACAACAGGAAAAAAAAGAAAGAAAGAAAGAAAAGAAAGAACGCTACAGGCCAATATCACTGATGAACATAGATGTAAAAATCCTCAACTAAATTTTAGCAAACAAAATTCAGCAACACATCAAAAACCTCATACACCATGATCAAGTTGGGTTTATTCCAGGGATACAAGGATTCTTCAACAAACACAAATCAATCAATATGATATACCATATTAACAAATTGAAAGATTAAAAACCATATGATAATCTCAATATATGCAGAAAAACCCTTTGACAAAATTCAGTACCCATTTATGATTAAAACTCTTCAAAAAATGGGCATAGAAAGAACCTACCTCAACATAGTAAAGGCCATATATGATAAGCCTACAGCAAACATTATACTCAGTGGTAAAAACCTGAAAGCTTTCCCCATAAGATCAGGAAGAAGACAAAGGTGTCCATTTTCACAATTATTCAACGTAGTTCTGGAAGTCCTAGCTACAACAATCAGAGAAGAAAAATAAATAAAAAGAATGCAGATCAGAAAAGAAGTAAAGCTCTCACTGTTTGCAGATAACATGGTTATAAGCCTACAGCAAACATTATACTCAGTGGTAAAAACCTGAAAGCTTTCCCCATAAGATCAGGAAGAAGACAAAGGTGTCCATTTTCACAATTATTCAACGTAGTTCTGGAAGTCCTAGCTACAACAATCAGAGAAGAAAAATAAATAAAAAGAATGCAGATCAGAAAAGAAGTAAAGCTCTCACTGTTTGCAGATAACATGGTACTATACATAGAAAACCCTAAAGATAGTATCAGAAAGTTACTAGAGCTAATCAGTGAAATAAGCAAAGTTGCAGGATACAAAATCAATACACAGAAATCACTTGCATTTCTATATACTAACAATGAAAAATCAGAAAGAGAAATTAAGGAATCAATCCCATTCACCACTGCAACAAAATGAATAAAATATATAGGAATAAATCTATCTACCTAGGGAGACAAAAGAACTGTACACAGAAAATTATAAGACACTAATGAAAGAAATCAAAGATGACATAAACAGATAGAGAAATATTCCATGTTTCTCAGTAAGAAGAATCAATATTGTGAAAATGACTATACTATCAAATGCAATCTACAGATTCAATGCAATCCCTATCAAATTATCAATGGCATTTTTTACAGAACTAGAACAAAAAATTTCACAATTAATATGGAAACACAAAAGACAGTGAATAGCCAAAGCAGTCTTGAGAAAGAAGAATGGAGCTGAAAGAATCAACCTTCCTGACTTCAGATTATACTACAATGCTACAGTCATCAAGACAGTATGATACTGGCACAAAAACAGAAATATAGACCAATGGAACAAGATAGAAAGCCCAGAAATAAGCCCATGCACCTATGAGTACCTTATTTTTGACAAAGGAGGCAAGAATATACAATGGGGCAAAAACAGACTCTTCAATAAATGGTGCTGGGAAAACTGGACAGCTACATGTACAAGAGTGAAACTAGAACACTTCCTAACACCACACACAAAGATAAACTCAAAATGGATTGAAGACCTAAACGTAAGACCAGAAACTATAAAAATCTTAATAGGAAAACATGGGCAGAATATTTAATGACATAAATCAAAGCAAAATCCTCTATGACCCACCCCCTAGAGTAATGGAAATAAAAGAAAAGTAAGCAAGTGGGACCTAATTAAATTTAAAAGCTTTTGCACACCAAAGGAAACTACAGTGAAAAGACAGTCCTCAGAATGGGAAAGAATAACAGCAAATGAAACAACTGACAGAGGATCAATTTCCAAAATATACAAGTAGCTCATACAACTCAATACCAGAAAAACAAACAACCCAATCAAAAAGTGGAAAAAAGTCATAAATAGGCATTTCTCCAAGGAAGACATACATATGGCTAACAAACACATAAAAAGATGTTCAACATTCTCATTATTAGAGAAAAGAAAATAAAAACTACGGTGAGATATCACCTCACACTGGTCAGAATGTCCCTCAACAAAAGGTCTACAAACAGTAAATGCTGGAGAGGGAGTGGAAAAAAGGGAATGCTCAGGCACTGTTGGTGAGAATGTAAACTGATATAGCCACTATGGAAGACAGTATGGAGATTCCTTCAGTTCAGTTCAGTTCAGTCGCTCAGTCGTGTCCGACTCTTTGCGACCCCATGAATCACAGCACGCCAGGCCTCCTGTCCATCACCATCTCTCAGAGTTCACTCAGACTCACGTCCATCGTGTCCGTGATGGCATCCAGCCATCTCATCCTCTGTCGTCCCCTTCTCCTCCTGCCCCCAATCCCTCCCAGCATCAGTCTTTTCCAATGAGTCAACTCTTCGCATGAGGTGGCCAAAGTACTGGAGTTTCAGCTTCAGCATCATTCCTTCCAAAGAAATCCCAGGGCTGATCTCCTTCAGAATGGACTGGTTGGATCTCCTTGCAGTCCAAGGGACTCTCAAGAGTCTTCTCCAACACCACAGTTCAAAAGCATCAATTCTTTGGCACTCAGCCTTCTTCACAGTCCAACTCTCACATCCATACATGACCACAGGAAAAACCATAGCCTTGACTAGATGGACCTTCGTCGGCAAAGTAATGTCTCTGCTTTTGAATATACTATCTAGGTTGATCATAACTTTTCTTCCAAGGAGTAAGCGTCTTCTAATTTCATGCTGCAGTCACCATCTGCAGTGATTTTGGAATCCAAAAAAGTAAAGTCTGACACTGTTTGCACTGTTCCCCATCTATTTCCCATGAAGTGATGGGACCAGATGCCATCATCTTCGTTTTCTGAATGTTGAGCTTTAAGCCAACTTTTTCGCTCTCCTCTTTCACTTTCATCAAGAGGCTTTTTAGCTCTTCTTCACTTTCTGCCATAAGGGTGGTGTCATCTGCATATCTGAGGTTATTGATATTTCTCCCGGCAATCTTGATTCCAGCTTGTGTTTCTTCCAGTCCAGCATTTCTCATGATGTACTCTGCATATAAGTTAAATAAGCACGGTGACCACATACAGCCTTGACGTACTCCTTTTCCTATTTGGAACCAGTCTGTTGTTCCATGTCCAGTTCTAACTGCTGATTCTTGACCTGCATACAGATTTCTCAAGAGGCAGGTTAGGTGGTCTGGTATTCCCATCTCTTGAAGAATTTTCCACAGTTTCTTGTAATCCATACAGTCAAATTGCCAACATCCCTGGATCATGAAAAAAGCAAGAGAGTTCCAGAAAAACATCTATTTCTGCTTTATTGACTATGCCAAAGCCTTTGACTGTGTGGAGATTCCTTAAAAAGCTAGAAATAAAACCACCATATGACCCAGCAATCCCATGCCTAGGCATAAACCCTGAGGAAACCAAAGCTTAAAAAGACACATGTATCCCATTGTGCATTGTAGCACTATTTACAATAGCTAGAACATGGAAGCAACCTTGATGTCCACTGACAGAAGAATGGATAAAGAGGTTGTGGTACATATACACAGTGGAATATTACTCAGCCATAGAAAGGAACACATTGGAGTCAGTTCTAATGAGGTGGATGAACCTATTATATAGAGTGAAATAAGTCAGAAAGAGAAAGATATATGCCATATTCTAAGACATATGTATAAAATCTAGGAAAATGGTACTGAAGAATTTATTTACAGGGCAACAGTGGAGAAACAGACATAGAGAATAGACTTATGAACATGGAGAGAGGGGAGGAGAGGGTGAGATGGATGGAAAGGGTAACATGGAAACTTACATTACCATATGTAAAACAGATGGCCAACAGGAATTTGCTGTATGGCTCAGGAAACTCAAACAGAGGCTCTGTATCAACCTAGAGGGAAATGGGAGGGAGGTTCAAAAAGGAGGGCATATATGTATACCTACGGCTGATTCATGTTGAGATTTGACAGTAAACAACGGAAGCCTGTAAAGCAATGATCCTTCAATTAAAAAATAAATAATTCTTTTAAAAAGAAAAAAGCTGGAGTTGATATTACATGGTTACTGCAAACAAGGCAAGAAGAAAAGTTAAGAGACTAGTTTAAATAACTTGAAAAAAAACTATACTATCTAGTTGAAAAGGAAGCTTCATTTGAAATGCAGACAGTTACTCAGTAATCAAGCTATTTCAGTCTGAGTCACCATCTTCGTGCAGTTGGCATTATGAAAATTAAGTGCCTAACTGTTTCAGAGTCCTGAGGATGGTATGACTGCATTGAAAAGGTCAATAGAGTTAGGTAGAGTACAATGGTACAGAGAGAATAGCTTCTTAGCCTCTACAACTGAATTTAAAACCTTAAAATATTTATGGTTTTAAAGTTTGCATTTTGTTTTTAATGAAAGCCATGAATATGACAACACTGGTAATACAGAAATAGGAAAAATATTTTCAGCTGATACAGTATATCATTATTGAATATCATTCAGACCAAAGAGGTCATTTATAAGGGAAAACTGAAAAATTAAAATATGTACCCCAAAGTCTGATGTGACTATAGATTTTGTTAATAGCTTTCTATTCTGTGGTTATATATTTTTGTCCATTTATTAGATTATGTCTGGGCAAATGAAATATTAATGTATTAATGTAGATAATTCATTTATTCTGCATTCAATTAATATCTAATAATGCAAACCACATCTCAAAAACAACTCACTGATCTTTGGCCCTTTCCTAATGACTCCAGATGATCATTGATCAGTTTCTCTTGGATCCCAAATATTAAATAGAGGTGCTTCAGGCTAAAAGGAAGACAAAGAAGGTGATACTCCTATCTTTGATTCTATGCTTCTATTTATGCCTACATTAAGCATAAGCCTTTCTACTTTTTATTTGTTTTATGTAAAGGAATTCCCTCTAATATTCATTCATTTATCAAAAAATCTATGTCACTACCATGGTGTCAAATCTTGTGTTATCCCTTGGTTTTGTTCAAAAACCACTGACTATACTAACATTTCTCAGGATGCTATTTAAAAGTTCTCTCACCATACATTCATTCATTCATCCATGTATTTATTTGTTTAAAATTTATTGAGCTCCAATACCAAAGAATTGATGCTTTTGAACTGTGGTGTTGGAGAAGACTCTTGAGAGTCCCTTGGACTGCAAGGAGATCCAACCAGTCCATTCTAAAGGAGATCAGTCTTGGGTGTTTTTTGGAAGGACTGATGCTAAAGCTGAAACTCCAATACTTTGGCCATCTGATGCGAAGAGTTGACTCATTGAAAAAGACCCTGATGCTGGGAGGGATTGGGGGCAGGAGGAGAAGGGGATGACAAAGGATGAGATGGCTGGATGGCATCACTGACTCGATGAACATGAGTTTGAGTGAACTCCGGGAGTTGGTGATGGATGGGGAGGCCTGACGTGCTGCGGTTCATGGAGTCGCAAAGAGTCGGACATGACTGAGCAACTGAGCTGAACTGAACTGATAGAGACAAAAGTGTTCATTGGAGCCTGATCACTCCCTCTCTTCCCTAATAAATGCTTTTTATTTTACTCTTCTACTACTACAGTTCGAGTTTCCTGGGTGGCTCAGATGGTAAAGAATATACCTGCAGTGCAGGAGATGTGGGTTCAATCCCTTGGGTCAGGAAGATACCCTAGAGAAGGGACTCCATCCACTCCAGTAATCTTGCCTGGGAAATCCCATGGACAGAGAAAGAAGCCCGGTGGGCTATTGCCCTTGAGGTCACAAAGAGTCAGACACGACTGAAGTGACTTTGCATGCATGCACTGTCTCTCTCTCAGTCTCTGTAGTATCTGTTTTGCCTCTGTCTCTAAGAATTCAGATCACACAAACTCTATTCCTTATGTAGAAACCCAACACAGTCACCACCTTTTAGCTACAATTCAAATCAAAGTCAATGCACTACAACCT
This sequence comes from Madoqua kirkii, assembly GCA_006408675.1. NCBI lineage: Eukaryota > Metazoa > Chordata > Mammalia > Artiodactyla > Bovidae > Madoqua > Madoqua kirkii. Next base: position 6,495 of record SJYC01075579.1, on the reverse strand, counting down.
TTCTTAAAGTCATTCTGGACTAGCTTATGCAGGTCCCTCACTCCCCAGAGGTCACTTTGTGTAAATGACTGACTTCTTTACAAATGTTTTGGTGTGTGAAGTGTCATTAGTATCAACACACAAACCACTGATTGAAGGACTCTGATCCCTTCACAGGGCCGCCACAAGAGTTGAGGAACTTGTGTTAAACTGGAGAGGCAGTGTTTGGGTGCAGACTAAACGTATATCCAGCTCACATCTCCACATCATGGCAGCGTCTGCTTTCTTAGCATCCATACAAGTGCATAACTTCAGTTGTAACAAAGAGCTATTTGTACTTAATTTTCCATTTCAGAAATTTCTCTGTGTAAACAAGATGTAATTTCACAGCAAATGAAAGTAAAAGAAATGCAGGAGAATGTATATTCGACAAAACATGGCAAGAAGTTTAGAGAAACAAGAAGCTAAGCATATGGGAATGTCAAGATAAGTCAAAAGTCTTTTGAACAAGGAAATGTTACATAAGCCAGTGCAATCAAAAGCATGAACCCTAGGCCAGCATCAGCTGGGAATTTGTTAGAAATACAAATCCATAGGCCCCATCAGCTCCACCAAATCAGAATTCTGGGAGTGGAGCCCAGCAATCTGTGTTTTAACAAGTTCTCCTGATGATTCTGAGGCAAGCTAAAGATTAAGAAATACTGCTTCAAGTGACATAAAAAGCAATTGATTGACCCAGGGCTGCCAGGGATAAAGCTTTTGCAGACAAGAGGTTTATGAGCAGTCTCCATAGGCATCCTTTCAAAAGAAGATAGATCTAATAAATTTGTCAAAGAAAATAAATTATGAAAATGAGACATTAAGAAGAAAGACTGTCTTCAGTAAAAGAAATTTAATACTTGCATATTAAAGGTCAGAGGAAGTAAAGAAGGGATATGCTAAGGATATTTATGTGCAATTCCTCTGGGAGTGGAAGTGGACGTTTCTAAACATAGATTTGTGAAAGTGAATTAAAGTGATTATTAAGAGGAGGAAAGGGGTTATATAGAATAATCAGCATAAAAGTAGAATTTTTAAAATTAAAACACTAAATATTTTTGAACAAATCTATTTCTTACTGTAAATACTGAATCCAGAATTATACTTTTTTTTTCTATCTCCACTATTTTTTTCTACTTTTATTTGTATTTTTCTCTATTTAGCACTATCATGGTCCAAGTCAACATCTCTCCCACTTGGCTTCTGGAAACAGTATCCTAACCAGGCCTATTGATTATAGTTCCAATCTAAATATAGCAATCAGTCTGAATTATATTATGCCAATTCCTAGTTTATCACAATCTCAATTTCACCATTATATATAAAGTAAAAGTTTCTTACCATAAGATGAACTAGAGCCTGCCTACCTTTCTGATATCTCAAGTATCTCAAGACTTACCTCTTTTGCCTACATTATGCCATCAGCAATGGCCATCAGAATGTTACTCCAACAGGGCAAACTAGTCAGCAGCCTCCTTCCTTGGTTTAACATATACTGGGCCCTGCTCATCATTCAACTCAGTTTCATTAGGGAATCACTAACCAAAGCTACTCATCCTGCCAGGCATGACAATAACCATTTACTTGACAGGACTCAAAACAGGAGGTCCCAATAAGGAACACAGTATTGACAAACTGCTGCCAAAACCAACTGGAAGAATTCCGGAGAGGCCAAAATGAGGGAGGAGATGCCAGCCCATAACATGTCTTACCAGCCTCCCAGAAATCCTCACGCTGGAGTCAAACTTGGCTGAGAGACGTGCATGCCAGCAGGAAGGGTTCTGAGTTGGGTTAAACATAATTTTGCCACTGACCACCCGTGCCTCCCACCAAGAAATGCAAAGTAGGAAGACAGAAACCTCATCTCTCCGTACAGAGGTTAGCTGTAGGCACGTAGAGTTGTTTAGAGGTCTGTGAAGTATGAAACAGTTAGTTTATTAAACCCTCAGGACATATGGATGTATCTTACCTCAAAGAGGTCAGATTATTTCTAAAAACAAGCAGACTATTAGCCAGAATTCATAAGAATTTACTTCTCCAAGTAGACTTTGGATCACAGAGCTATGAAATAAAGTAAAGAAGAATTTCCTGATTTGTTCATTATCACACATCTAATAATTACAGGGCTCTAGACCTGGTCTCTGGTGTCAGGAAAACAAAGGATCTATCTGGCTTGACTTCCTTTAGTACTTATGGTTTTTTGAAATAGTTGAGACAAGGGACTATGCACTTAACTGCAGGGTGGGGAATGGCCAGGCTGAAAGTCTAGAAAGACTCAAAATCTCCCACTCTTAATTTCATACTGTGAATAAAAAATGTTGCCTGCCATGTCAGTAAAAAAAAGATGTGGAAGCTATCCATCTACTATAGCCAACCCATTGGTGAGTCTTGAGGGAATCCAGAATGGAGACAAAAGGACTGCCAGAAACCCTCAGCCACTGCAGCCACCCCCAGCGTCGCACCCTGAGGGGACTCTGGTTGGGACAGAACAGGATACTGGCCCCAGATAGCTGAGGTGCATATCAAAAGAATAGCTTCAAGGAGCCCAGATTCTAGAAGCGACCCATATATAGAAAAGTGCTAAATTCAGCTGGTTTTCAAGCATCTGTCTACAATGTGAGAGGCCTGGGTTCGATCCTTGGGTTGGGAAGATTCCCTGGAGAAGGAAATGACATCCCACTCCAGTACTCTTGCCTGTAAAGTGCCATGGATGGAGGGGCCTGACGGGCTACAGTCCATAAGGTGGCAGAGTCAGACACGACTGAAAGACTTCACTTTCACTTTCTTTTGCATATTTATGGCTATGCAAAACTGCTCTTTTTTTTTTTTTTCTTTTTAAGTCAAATTCTTTCTAAGGAATGGCATGAAAACTACAGGCTTTGGGGAAAGATTTACCAATAGATAACCAAAGATTCACCAAAACAATACTGGGAACTTTAGAAAAATGTACCATATTAAGGACTTTATTTTTAAATTAATCTTCTAGGCCTGTCTAGACTCAAATTGTTATAGCTCAACAGAAAGGAGCTTCCCGGGTGGCACTAGTGGTAAAGAAACTGCTTGCCAATGCAGGAGGTGCAAGAGATGGTGGTTTGATCCCTGGGTCATGAAGATCCCCTGGAAGAAGAAATGGCAATTCGCTCCAATATTCTTGTCTGAACAATGCCATGGACACATGAGCCTAGTAGGCTACAGTCCATGGGGTTGCAAAGAGTTGGACATGACTGAGCAACTTATCACACCACTACATTCAGCAGAAAAACTGAACTCGAGTAGAAAATTTAGTCAATTGTACAAAGCACAAATTAGCTATTGATAAAACTTTGGTTTCCTGATACCAAGATTGCTTATTCCATTTATCAATACAATGCCATGTTTCTGTATTAAGCAGTACTAACACCTGTTATCTTTATAGTGCTTTATACTTCATAAATCTATTTTAAAATATTTTATCTTTTTTAATTTGCATAAAAGCTGCAGTGTGTGTGTGAAAGTTGCTCAGTCATTTCTAACCCTTTGCAACCCCATGGACTGTATGTAGCCCACCAGGCTCCTCTTTCCATGGAATTCTCCAGGCAAGAATACTGGAGTGGGTAGCCATTTTCTTCTCCAGGGGATCTGAGAAGGAATCTTCCCAACCCATGGATGGAACCCAGGTCTCTAGCATTGCAGGTGGATTCTTTACTGTTTGAGCCACCAGGGAAGCCCCCAAATTGCAGAAGCTGGTTCAAAAGTATCAATCACATAAGCAATTTTTGGAATGAAAAGAGCTCTTAGGAGGCCCCTTTTGTCTTGACACCAACCTTAAGCCAGGTAGCCTCATGCTCTACTTAACTCATGTCCTTGAATGCCTTTAAATTTTTTGATTGCACAACAGCTTGTCTAACATGTTGGTTTTTCCCACAGATCAAAAGAGTAGAAATGAAGAATAAGGAATTAGCAGATGATCAGATCTCTTCCGTGGCTTCCCCTTCAGGAACCTCAAAAACTGTGTGACCAAGAGAGCATCTTAAAAAAAAATCACAAGTAGTAAACAAACCTACAAGTATATACAAGTCTGTATACAGTGGGGAGACTGGCAATGATTCTGACCCCCATCCCTTGTCTCAGTGATTAACTGAAATTACTTTCTTTTTGTTCCTTTAAAAACTTTCATGGCCAAGCAGAATTTTCAGAGGTGCCTTTTGAGGAACATTGAGTCTACTAGCTCCCCAGATTGCCAACATTCTGGTTAAAAGGCAACTTTATTCTCTAATAACATTTGTCTTTCTCTCGAGTATTGATTTTTTATTTATTTATTTATTTATTTTTGAGCAACATGTAGCTGGACCTGAATTTGGTAAAAATCACTGAATTTAATTTTATAAATAAGGAGAAGAAAAAGGGCCCAAGCAGGTTTAATGAAAAATGTCACATAGTAAGTGCACAAACTAGAATTGTATCTTTCTATTTCACTTCTGTGATGTCTGTTCAATATCTAAAATATCTATTGGATATGCACCTGATGGGATTCCCTAGTGGTTCTGCCTGCCATTCAGGAGATGCAGGTTTGATCCCTGGGTTGGGAAGATCCACTAAAGAAGGAAATGGTAACCCTGTCCAGTATTCTTGCCTGAGAAATCCCATGAACAGAGGAGCCTGGGGGGCTACAATCCATAGGGTCACAAAGAGTCACACAGGACTTAGTGACTAAACAACAAACTACATGTACCTGGTAGGCACCTGTCCTACTGGAAGCGAGTCTGCTTGTCCTAAAATTGTGCAAAAGCCACTACATTCACCCTATTGTCAGTCAGTTCAGTCTCTCAGTTCTGTCCTACTCTTTGCAACCCCATGGACTACAGCACACCAGGCTTCCCTGTCCATCACCAACTCCCAGAACTTGCTCAGTCATGTCCATCGGGTATGTGATGCCATTCAACCATCTTATCCTCTGTCATCCCTTTCTCCTCCTGCCTTCAATCTTTCCCAGCATCAGGAAATTACTCTTTCAATGTCAGTTCTTTGCATCTGGTGACTAAAATATTGGAGCTTCAGTTTCAGCATCAGTCATTCCGATGAATATTCAAGATTGATTTGCTTTAAGATTGACTGGTTGGATCTCCTTGCAGTCTCTCAAGAGTCTTCTCCAACACAATGGCTCAAAAGTATCAATTCTTTGGTGCTCAGCTTTCGTTATGATCCAATTCTCACATCTGTACACATGACTACTAGAAAAACAACAGCTTTGACTAGACAGAACTTTGTGGGCAAAGTAATAACTCTGCTTTTTAATATGCTGTCTAGGTTGGTCATAACTTTTCTTCCAAGGAGCAAGTGTCTTTTAATTTCATGGCTGCAGCCACTATCTGGAGTGATTTTGGAGCCCAAGAAAATAAAGTCTGCCACTGTTTCCATTGATTCCCCATCTATTTGCCATGAAGTGATGGGACCAGATGCCAAGACTTTAGGTTTTTGAATGTTGAGTTTTAAGCCAGCATTTCACTCTCCTCTTTCACTTTCATCAAGAGGCTTTGTAGTTCCTCTTCACTTTCTTCCATAAGGGTGGTGTCATCTACATATCTGAGATTATTGATATTTTTCCCAGCAATCTTGATTCCAACTTGTTCTTTATACAGCCCAGCATTTCGCATGATGTACTCTGCATGTAAGTTAAATAAGCAGGGTGACAATATACACCCTTGACCATTCCTTTCCCAATTTGAAACCATTCTGTCGCCCTATTATATGTGTGTGTGTTTTTTTAACCTGTGAAGCTGGGTTACAGACAAAAGGCCCCACAGAGTCAAAAGGAAAAGAACTTACCTGTCTGTTAAGTCTAGCACTTTCCCCTGACTCAATTTTGATTTGAGAGAAGACTGAGATTGATTTTTTTTTAATGTTTTCATTGTGCCTGTTTTTTGTTTTTTAGTTGCCCCTTAGAATGATCTCTTTATTTTCCTAATATCTATTTAGGAAACAGAGTTATCATTGGATAAAAGCCTATTTCTTCCTTTTGCTTAATTTAGGATCTTGGATGTGTTACCTTTCTTATTTAAGGTTAATTTTCCTCATCTATAATATATGCAAGAAGATATCTCAAAGATTTTAGATGAAAAGAAATATGAGTAGATCAATGGAAGACTTGTCATTACTAAGTAAGTATACTAATCATGATGATGATAATTGAGAAGGCAAAAAGGAAGAATGTACAACAGATAGATATGAGAACATATAAGGTGCCTTCTGTTCTGTTCTTTTATTTTTATCATGACATCTCTAGAGTTGCCTGCTTCAAAGTGACCTTCAGATAAAGCTGGAATGCTCATTCTCTCATTCAGATTAGGAAGTCAGGATCTCATTTGGGAGTCAATAGAAGTCATGAATGGCATTAAAAAATTATAGAAAGAGGATGTAAATACAAATATATCAGCTAAAAATATATTAACTCTTCTTCAATCCACAAAATAGCTC
>SJYC01075578.1:0-14752 GCA_006408675.1 Madoqua kirkii | reverse complement strand
GAATGTTGAGCTTTAAGCCAACTTTTTTGCTCTCCTCTTTCACTTTCATCAAGAGGCTTTTTAGTTCCTCTTCACTTTCTGCCATAAAGGTGGTGTCATACTTTCCTTAGGTTGTCATTAATGAATGAATGGGTTGTCTAAATGATGGCAGGCTTTCTAGTTGCATTCTCAATTGAAATTATGATAAGGCTGCCTTTTAAAAGAGATATGATATCAAAATTGCTGGGTAACAAAGAGGGAAGAGCTGGTCCAGGAAAGCACAAGATATAGTCAGTCTTCACTATTAGTGACTTTATGATGTGCACTTCAGATTGAAGCCACTGCAGATTGATGTAGGGGCACGTCATCTACTCTTACAATGCCAGAAGATCAATTAACTTGAGTTCATAAAAAAAAAAGTCTTTGTTAATCAGGTGTACTTTAGGCTGTTTTATTTCACTCTCTCTGTTTTTAAAGATATGACAGATTGCAATCTTGAAAGGTTTCCAATAATGAAAAATATTCATTAAAAATGAGTTGGTACCCATTGATAAAAGATGAGGCCATGAAAGTTAGAAAAACTAACTTCTTTTAGGTTCTAGACAGTAATTAATAAGACTGAGAAATGTTATAAGGGATAAAAATTCATCTAGACTCAGTTCTGTGGCAAAACTGTAATTGAGGATATGACCTTTCCACCTATTAGTTATCATGGCTCATAGTAACCTGTGAAAAAGAAAAGTATGGCAGGAGGAAATAAAGAACTAATAAGATCTGAAAAATCTATACAAGGATGAACTTTAATACATACTGGCTCATAGAACGATGTGGAGAGAAACAGATCAAAAGCCAAGTAAATACTTGAGGCAATTTTATTGACAGTGAAACCACACACTGTATTCACTGTAAAACCACCACAAAACGTGATGATTGTTGGAGCCTTACAAATTCTTTATACCCACCGCTATGTTCTGAATTAACGTGGGCCAGACACATGTTGTAAGCACTGTATAGCCGGCAAAAAAAGTTTCTTCCCCTTCAGATATTAACTCATATCTCAGATACTGATCACCCTTAAATGTTGACATAAGGAGTGGACAGGCCTTTTTCTTATAATTTATAGAGTAAAGGGCCAGAAAGAAGTACCTCCTAGTCTTAAAGAGAGAATTCCACTTTTATTATTGGCTAACAATTGGGATGCACTAATTACATGGGAATTTGTAATTTAATCCTTCCAGAGAAGTTAAGTGTGTTTTATGTCTGGGAAGAAGATAAATTAGATACCAAAAATGTGGGCTGGGGAAGAGTTTGGCCAGTTGAACACAAAATAAATTCAGTTCTCTCCTGGGCACAGTATTAGACCACATTTCTCACTCTGTCTTTCAGTGGGATGTACCTGGAATGAGTTCTGTCCACTGGACATGGGCTGAAGTGAAGTATACCATTGCCACCTCTGGCTTCCATGCTCTAACTTTTCTCATTCTCCTGGTAGATGTTGATGACTAGGGGACCTCAAAAGCCAAGTGTGGAAGATGACAAAAACTCGGCATCAGTTTGTGTCCCTAAAGGATAGTACAGAACAGAGATTCCCCCACCCTTACCTTGGTCATGTACTAAATTTTGTGTGAATCAGAAATTTAATAGTATTACACCACTGAAATGTTGTGGGTTGATTTTTTCACTTAGCAGCAGCTATGTTTACTTGAATTAATATAAAAGCAAGTCATTTGCAAATATATAGGTCCCAAATATTTCACCTTCATGACATTTTTTCTGTACAGCCATGACATTTTTTGATTAGCAACAATTCTTAATTATGTATGACATGGTTGAAGTTGAAAAGTTTTCCCTGTAGAGTTAATTCTGTCTGGCCTGCAGAGAAGAATCATCACTGAGCATTTTGGTGATGCTGGTGCCCCTCTCATCAGTACATCCCTAATATCTTTGGTAAATGGTAAATGGTTTGGCCTCTGGGCCCTCCTGTGGAACATAACCTTCTGATGGGGCTCTTGGCCTTGCATAATTTATCTGCTTCAGAATGCCCACTTCCTGGGGCTCTTGAATTCTTCCCCTCTACCTACAATGATATTTAAGGCAGTTCCCTTTCACTAACCACAGGTTATCATTTTCTCCAGGCTCCCACAGGTTGCCCTAGGAATAAACATCATATCCCAAGATATATATTTAAAACTAAACATCATATTATAAATTATCTTTAGTTTAAAGGACATGGATAGCACATTGAACTTAGAGGACTGGAATCCTTTCTGCACTCCATATTTACTTGGGGTGAGAGGGTAAGGGATAGAGACTAGAGACAGAATAGCTTCATACCACTAGTGAGTCACGGGCTCCCCAGGTGGCACGAGTGGTAAAGGACCCACCTGCCGATGCAGGAGACATAAGAGAAGTGGGTTCAGTCTCTGGTTCGGGAGGATCTCCTGGTGAAGCGCATGGCAATCCACTCCAGTATTCTTGTGGAGAATCCCATGGACAGAGGAGCCTGGCAGGCTACAGTCCATAGGGCTGCAGAGTCGGACATGATTGAAGCAACTTTTCCTTGCATGCACTAGTGAGTCATATATATTTAATGGAACTTAATAAAAGTTCATATGGAATTGATAAGTTATAATAGAAAAACTTCACTATACCATGGAGGCCCATGTGCTCGATGTTTGTTTTAGCTAACTGAACTTTGATGGATTCACTGATATTAGCTATACTCACTTAAAAATTTTGAGTTATGATTTGTGATATTTATGACTTTTATATTAAATTAGTAGTCCATAATTTTCTCATTCCATATAAATTTAAATTTACTTTTGATAAAACTAATTTTTATTCTAAGAGTTTGTCTACTAAAGAAGTTATCTGAGAATATGAAAATGAGAAAGGACATATCAGTACAGGACTCAAGGTCTATTCCTGGTAATTAATATGATGTCAATAATATGAAATATACTTTCATCATGTGAAATATACTTTTCAAAATAATTTTTTAAAAGTTTTTAAAAATCTTATGTTGCCAATTAAAATGCCATCCCTGGAGATGTTGTTTTTAACTTATGAGATGTCTAATAATGTTTTTAAAAATATTAAACATGTGCTTCATCAGAACCTATTTGTAATGAGATTAAAGCAATTAAGTAATTGCAAAAGCATGTCTGAACATGCTGAAAAACTCTTTTGAAAGAAGTAATAATTTATTTTAATGTTAACATATTAAAATGTGAACATGTAGCTAATTTTTGTCAGCTTCACTGTTTTTGCTTACTTGGCAACACAAACTTATCCAAACACGTGCACTAACTACATGGGAATTTGGGAGATAATCCTTCCAGAGAAGGTGAATGTGCTTTATCCAAAACTAAGCTTGGTTCCACCATCCTCATCTGTTCTTCTCACTTCAAGTGCTCTCTTTTTTTATCCACTAAAAAAACAATATATAAACAGAAATAAGTTATTGGTACAAATCCTCAGTGCTAGTATTTCAAGTCCTTTCTTCCAGGCTTATAACTGCCAGTGCAATGAATAATCCATCCTTCTGCTTGTTAGAAATGAAGACATCCAGCTTTTAACCATTTGCTTGCAGTGAAGGGAAAAAGTGGAGAAGTATTGCCATGTTGGAAACAGCAACATAGCTTACAGAGAGAAACATAGTGAGAATCTACAAAGTACAAAAGTGGTTTTTTGTTCTCTTTTGCTTTTTCTGATATCCTGAAATGGCCCTTGAGCCCACAACAGAGGCCACCAAGTCCTATTAGTAACAGTCTTATTAGTAATCAGTCCAGTCTAGAAGCATGATTCATGTTTAAGACACTAAGTCTGTACTTCTAGGAACGACTGAAAGCATACTGATAAGGTATAATTATGGTGATAAAATGTGAGATAAGAGCATTTTAATGTAAGCATCCTAATGTAGGACCCCTCAATAAACAAAATTTTCTGGGAACTTCTACAAACAGCAAATCAGTATTTCATTTTTATAGATCATTGAGACTCTCTATAAATCCTAATGAAGAAGTGTCTAAGCTGATTGAACTCTAGAACGTGACTATATGTCCCTGAAGAATAATGTGAACATGTTTTCTTCAGGCAGTGGTCCCATCTGATGTTCATTCACCACTCCACCCCTTACCACGAGTCCCACAGTGGGATCTGAGCCAATCCTGACAAAGGCAGGAGTCACCAATGTGTCAATCTTAGCTTCTGGTGGGGTTTCATCAACTTATCCACTTGGATCTTGTGCCTGCTGACTGATATATTTATTTTGGTCTTTGCTTGTTTACTTCATAAAGGTAATATTACTTTAGAAAAAAAAAAAAAAAAACAAGGAAATTCCCGAAAAAAAACTGTGACCATGTTACAACTAGAATCGTATTACTTTTACTATACCTCTTTATTTAGGAATTACTAGAATCAGTTCAGTTCAGTTCAGTTGCTCAGTTGTGTTCAACTCTTTGCAACCCCATGGATTTCAACATGCCAGGCCTTCTTGTCCCTCACCATCCCCTGAAGTTTGCCGAAGTTCATATCCAGCGGTGCCATCCAGCCATCTCATCCTCTGATGCCCTTTTCTGCTTCTGCCTTCAGTCTTTCCCAGCACCAGGGACTTTTCTAATGAGATGGCTGTTTGCATCAGATAACCAAAATACTGGAGTTTCAGCTTCAGCATCAGTCCTTTCAGTGAGCATTCAGTGTTGATTTCCCTGACTAGTTTGATCTTGCTGTCCAAGCGACTTTCAACTTATATTTGTACATAAATAATACTTTAAATTGTACAGTAACTTAATTGTTGGTAAAGTGGAGTAAACGTCTGCATTTTATGCATTTGGACCCTATAAGATTTTTCTTCTACCTCACTCCCATTTGAGGGATTTTGTAGAATTGTGAGGGGAGTGAAATATTAATACATTTTAGAAGACCAAAGTGTATGATATATTACTCTAGCATTTTATGTACAAATATAAGTTAAAATATTTATGTACCATGTAAGTTGAAAGTTGAATGGACTCATTGGAAAAGACTTTGATGCTGGAAAAGACTGAAGGCAGGAGGAGAAGGGGACGACAGAGAGTGAGATGCTTGGATGGGCTCACTGACTCGATAGACATGAGTTTGAGCAAGCTCCAGGAGTTGGTGATGGACTGGGAAGCCTGGCGTGCTACAGTCCATGGGGTTACAAAGAGTCAGACACAACTGGATAACTGAAGTGAATTGGTCAGTTGAAATAACAAATAGAATTTTGAACAGTTATATCTCATTCAGTCTATTTCACACTCTTAAGATATACGGTAGGTTTTATTTTCCAGAAAGCTCACAATTGTCTCCATCTCATAGGAGAAAGAAATGGCAACCCACTCCAGTGTTCTTGCCTGGAGAATCCCAGGGACAGGGAAGCCTGGTGGGCTGCTGTCTATGGGGTCACACAGAGTTGGACACGACTGAAGTGACTTAGCAGCAGCAGCATAGGTTCCTTTACCATATGACCTTGACTTGGCCACATCAAGATGGAGAGTTTAGCCCTATCCTCTTGAACCTTAGCAAGCTTGTAACTACTTTGAGCAGGGTGAAAATTCCACAGTATGTTTCTGAGACTAGTTCATAAAGGGTAAAACAACTTCCTCTTTGTCTGCTGGAACATTATTTGGAGATCTTGGCTGCTGCAGCTATCCTCAGCCCACCATATTGTGGGACCATCACAGGGAAATCTTGTCTTGGTGTTCTGATTGGCATGACTAGCCTTTGGATCATTCTAACCTAAGTGCCAGACGTGGAGAAGAATGAGCCTTAGGATGAGACCATCCTCTAGCTGCCAATTAACTCCCACTTTCAAGTCTTAGAAATGGCTCTCCCAGTCATGGCAGAGCAGAAGCAAGCTGTGCTTGATTCTCACGACTTCAGAATCTTCTAGCCTGGTAACAATGGCTGTCTTAAGTGTTAATTTTTTGTTACTTGGTTATGCAGCAATAGCAGCTGGAACAGGATATTTAAGCATTCTAATATTCTTCTAATGAATGTAATACAAATATAATACTGAAGTTATTAATAGAACAAGAATGTCTTTTACATTGGCAAGGGCAAGAGCTAGGTCAGAAATAAATTATAAACTTACTCATTGGGTTGTAAGTTATTAAAACAAATTAGGAAAAGTAATTCTGAAATAATAAAACAAGACACATTTGAAGAACCAGATTTAAGTGGTCTCTCTGGATGGATTCAAAGAATATTTTATTAGTTAGAGGATAAATTAGGTTAACTCTAAAAATTCCTCCCAAGCCTGTGCTCCTCTGACTGTTACAGAAAGTATGTCAAGAATCCAAGGTATTCACCAAGCTTTGTTTGGTGGATTAAGAAATATAGGGAGATATTTAAAAGTGTCATTTATGCTGTATCCTTGGGTGTCTCAGCACTGGGCCTGCAGGATAATATATAGAGGGGATTTCCTTAAGTATATATTCTTCTCCTCTAGACAGGAATTGAGCTACAACTCAGACATGTCAGTAAGTCAGGATGAACTATAAAACAAGTCTGTGGAGTTGCAAAGAGTTAGACAAAACTTAACAACTGAAAAACAACAAATACAGAAAACATTCCACAAAGTTCACAAGGGAATTGGAAACTCAATCTGTTTTGAAATGAATAAAGCTACTATATTTGATCCACAGTGTAGAAGAAAATTGCTTTAGATGGTGTGTATGTATTCTTTTATTCAATAGTTACCCTTATTGTTACTTTTTTCTGATGTGACATTCCTAAAGTTGTTTTTTTTTTTATTAAGCCTTTACTTTATTTCTACTGTTGTATTATAAAGCATGTTGTAAAAAATAATATCATCTGAACTGTTCACTATATTCATTGGGAAAGGAATACAAGGTCAAAGCTTAAAGCCTATTTTTTAGTCTATCAATTTAAAAAATTGTTCTATGATGCTTGCAAATGAACTCTGATTTCTTTTTAGGGTTCAAAAGCTAAACACAAACTGGAAATACACAGATTTCCCTCCACTCTGTAGACATTAACGACTATTTCTTTTGTTAGGTCCTAGAAGGTTTGGGCTTCATGAGTATTCTATGAAAAAAACCTAAAGCCCCTATAGTCCAACCCAAAATATGATTCTTCTTCCTCTGCTCTAATGAAAGACTATATTATCCAGACAATTCTAAAATACTCATTTCTACAAACTGAATCACAGGCCACAGTAAAAATCTGCATAGCTCTTCAATTCTGAGTGTTTGCAACTTTAACTAACTAAGAGTTTAGTGATTTTTAAATTACACAAAAGTGAAGAATTTGTATACATTATGTATTAGTGAGTACTAAACCCAAAAGATTGGGTTTGTTTCTTTATTAGTTGCAGTATTGAATGTAAAGAGAAATGGTTTTCATTAACCAAAATTATCTATGTTAAGAAATAAAATAGAAAAATGTTTCCATTTTATGAAGAAATAAAATAGAAATAAAAATATTTAATAATATGTATGCCAACAACATCTCAATAGCAGCAATTTCCTTTCTTACCATGCACCAAGAACTCTCCTAATGATATACTCATTTCTTCCTCACAACAGCCCTATGGGATAAGTTACTACCCATATTTCACAAATTGAGGAAACTGAGCCAGAGAGAAGTTAACTCACACAAAGTCTTCTAGTTAGTAAGTTGTGTGGCCTGATTTGATGTCAAGGAGTCAGGTTTCTGAGATTACACACCATGTGGCACTAACTCTGAAGAAAAATATCAACTGACAGATCTGGACAATTAAAAAAAAAAAACAGTTACTAAGGGACCATGCAACTTTGCTTAGTTGAAATTGGTATTTGTTGAGTGAATTAAACCTTAAAGCACTAAGCCATTCATTGATGCAATGAATTAACTTTTCTCCTATTCATTTAGAATGATACTAATTAGGTATCATCTTTGGAATAAATTGAGAGAATAGTCCCTGCAATTACTTCCTGCGTTCTGGGACCAAACAAAGAATCCTCATTGAGAAAGGTGGTAGGATCTTTTGAATTAGTTTATAATTCCAGTTCATCTTCTTGATTGATGTATGTCAAGCATCTTTTAGATGCAAGTGACAAAAAACCCAAAGGAGATTATGCAAAGCCAGTAATTATTTGGTTCATATACCAGACATGAATACAGTAATTGCTCACAGAATTAAATGAAGAAATACAACATCAAAGACTTGAAAGTCTGAAATGAGGAATTCAGTTCAAAAGAAAGGTAACTCTCCCCCACCATTTCTCATTTGCAGTTGCATCCAGTTCTCTTTAAAAATGCTTGTACAATTTATTGTGCTAAATGTTCATGACAATCTGTTGATCAAGATAGACATTTACAGCTTAATACAAAGTTTCAGAATGCTCATATTTTTTTCAGAATATATTTATACTTAGTTTAATCTTTACTTACATAATAAAACAACTATTTTTCCTTCTGGGAAAGAAAAATCTAAGGAACAAAAAGCAGATGGAAGAAGTTGGTTGGGTATATTCTGTTTGTCATAAAATCAGGTCACCTTCATGAGGCCAGTACTGCTCCAATTAATAATAATGCTTTTAATATAACTTCAGTACTTCCTTGCTGCCAGGTTCCAAAGAACATTACTTATAGTGACAATTGCTTGCTAAAATTCACCGTAAAAGAATATATTTTCTGGACTTCCCTAGTGGTCCAGTGGTTAAGAATCCATCTGCCAATGCAAGGGACACAGGCCTGATCCCTGGTCCAGGAAGATTTCACATACCACAGGGCAATTAAGCCTATGAGCTAAACTACTGAGCCCGCACACCCTAGAGCCTGAGCTCTGCAACAATGGAAACCATCACAATGAGAAACTCACACCCTGCAGCTAGAGAAGAGCCCCACTTGCAACTAGAGAAAACCCACGTGCAGCAGTGAAGATCTAGTGCAGCCAAAAATAAATAAATAGAATAATTTATAAAAAAAAAAAAAAAGAATATATTTTCCTGCTGCTAAGTCGCTTCAGTCATGTCCGACTCTGTGCGACCCCATAGACGGCAGCCCACCAGGCTCCATGCCTGGGATTCTCCAGGCAAGAACACTGGAGTGGGTTGCCATTTCCTTCTCCAATGCATGAAAGTGAAAAGTGCAAGTGAAGTTGCTCAGTCGTGTCCAACTCTTAGCAATCCCACGGACTGCAGCCCACCAGGCTCCTCTGACAACCTATAAAAGTTTTTCACCTTAGCAAGTTTAATATGCAGACGTTTATGTTTGGGACTATAGCAAACAATAATTGGCTAAATGTTTTAGAACCTGAGAACCATTTGACAGTAAATGATTCCAAAAGACCTAATCTGATTAGTATCTAAATAGATGTAATTACATGGATTTGAAGTTGAATAAAAAGAAGAAAATCAATGTTTGTCAAACCATCTATTTACAATTCTAAGGAGGGTATGAGCAAAAACAGCAACAACAAAAATGAATCAGAATAAAGCAGAACAGATATGTTTAGGCTGCCAAAATAGGCTGTGCCATTAGAAATTATGAAGAATCCTGGACCTGAAAAATAAGTTGCTTTGTCTCATCCAGACCACACCTTAATAGTGTTTACACACAGCTCCAAAAATTGCCTATAATAGGTCTAGCATTAGTCTTCTGTGTTTGTTCCTTTTAATTCATATTAATGGAATCTAGGGGAAACAATTTAGCATTTAAAATTTTTGTAAACACATCATTCATAGAAGAACAGTTTAGGAAAATAATTAGGAATTACTTATGCTCATGAAAATAAGACAGAATAGATTTTTCTGATAACTAAGATTAAGAATCTATAAAAAATTGGAGCATTCTTCTGGATTTTGTGATCTTTATGACAATTCAGTTTATTTAAAAACAATAATTTATGTTCTGTCTGCATTCTAATATTATCTATGCAAGTTCATATGTAAGCAAAAGAAACCTTTTTAAAAGGTCTGAGCTAATAATTAATATTCAGATTGGAAAGTATTTTTTCAGATGTCTGTATTTATCTGGCAATGCTTCCATGGAGGTTTAAGCATTTCTAGAACAGAGGAATAGGGGGAGAGACTAATATTTCTATAATAATCTCTGAAAGAGAAGAACTTTTTGGATTTACTACAGTGTTGCAACTTAAAAAAATACATAAAAGGTAATACATAAGAAAATATCAGAATGACTGGAGGCTGAGCATTTTGTAGACATTCAACAAAAGAATACCTTTTTCTATTCTTAGTGTAGTGGAAAGTATACAAGTTTTTCTTATGTTTAAAGTATTAGAATTAGAATATGAGTTCTAATTAAATTAGAATATGACTTTTGGTTGAATCAAATATCCACATGAATTATAATCACCCAGATTCTGAAGTCATTCATTTGCAAATAATTTAAGAATAATTGTATTTATCTACAATTAATTCTAGAATTCTTATGTGTCCACTTTATACTCAGGGGTAAAACATGCACTGATGGAAATGATGTCAATGTTACTATTTCTGTCTGAAGAAATTTCAGGGTACTTGAGTTGAGCCTAGAGAAATCTCATTAAAATTCTGACCTGCCTTGATCTTGATTAGCTTAAAACATTTTAAAAGATCATTATATATGATGGCATGTCTGATTAGAAAATCAAGAAGATAGGCATTTGTCAAACTGTCAAAAGCTGAATTTCTCTCTAGATTTTCAGTTCTTTTACTGCTGTGAGGGCTTTGGTGTATTTGTAGGAAATACAGTAAATATTTTCCCCAGTGGCTCCTGCAATGCAGAGACACAAGAGACGTGGATTCAGTCTCTGGCTCAGGAAGGTCTCCTGGAGATGAGAATGGAAACCCACTCCAGTATTCTTGTTGGGAAAATCCCATGGACAGAGGAGTCTGGTGGGATATGGTCCATGGGGTTGCAAAGAGTGAGACACGACTAAAGCAACTGAGCACGTACAATAGACATAAGAACAGGGTAAAGTGCACCACAACGGTGTGATCAAAAATATAGAGACTATAGGAAACTCTAAAGGCTCAGTTTTTCAACAGATAAATAACAAGAAAAAGAACAGGGATGGAGGAAAAGCCTGCACATTGACTTAAAAGACATATCAAATCCCCAAATGGACAAAACCAAACCACAATGTCCAGGGATAGAGATTTCGTGAGAAAACTTTCAAGAAACAAGTGGAACTAATTCTTATATAGATAGGCATTGTAATTACCTTGGGAGAGTAAAAGGAAAGATATGATTAAGGTGGGGCATGAATTCCTACTAAGGTGGCTGGTAGATGTATACTTCTTGACCTAGGTAGTAATTATAAAAATTTATTTTAAAATAGGTGATACACCAAGAGAGGGAGTAGAGGGAGAGAGATGGACTGGGAATTTGGGATTGGTAGAGGTAAACAATTACATTTAACTGGATAAACAACAAAGTCCTACTGAACAGCACAGAGAACTATAGCTAATCTCCTGGCATAAACTGTAATGGAAAAGAATATTTAAAAAAAAAAAGGTATACATGTATAAAACTGAGTCACTTTGCTGAACAACACAGATTGGCACAACATTGTAAATCAACCATATATTTTAATTTAAAAAATAGGCAATACATTTTTGGTGTGTGGTCATCCAGATCTGTTTATTTTACAATAACAAATTTTAAATAAAATTTAATTCATAATACTCTTTAACATTTTGATAAATAACATAAAATTTATAGAAATGATGGGCTATTTCATGGTCCCACCCAACTCTGAAGTTTAGAGAAATGAAGTAACACATGAAAAGATACATGCAGAGTCATATCAGTCAGTTCAGTTCAGTTCAGTCGCTCAGTTGTGTCCGACTCTTTGTGACCCCATGAATCGCAGCACGCCAGGCCTCCCTGTCCATCACCATCTCCCAGAGTTCACTCAGACTCACGTCCATCGACGGATAAGAGTGGATACAGTCCTCATTTCCAGTTCTCATTTCATTGCTTCCCCTCCTACCCTACACTCCTCCCATGATCCCCTTCCCTGCATGAGTAGGGAAGTCTTTTCTTCTGGCTAAAATGTGAAAACTAAAGTTTAGGAAGTAGCGACACACTGAGGCTGCCACCTGCCACTGATCACAGTGGTGTACTGGGAAACCTAAGGAGTATTCTGAGTTCTAGAGTCTAGCTCCACTTCACAGACCAATAGAAAATCAACAGCTGTTTTAACCTATGT
Organism: Madoqua kirkii; assembly: GCA_006408675.1. Lineage (NCBI taxonomy): Eukaryota > Metazoa > Chordata > Mammalia > Artiodactyla > Bovidae > Madoqua > Madoqua kirkii. The sequence goes on along the minus strand of SJYC01075578.1, from coordinate 2,589 downwards.
AATCTCTGAAGCAGGACCACACTATTTGGGTACCATGGCAACTCTCCTGAGAAAGCTGTTTCCACAGGTCAGAAGGGGAAAGAAAACATTTAAAGTCATTATTAGGGAAAACATGAGAGTGAAATCCAGGAATGTTAGCAAATGGTAGATAGTTTCAGTTTAGCAGCAGTAAAACTTTTATTCGTTACTAAGGTTTCTGGTAAAAGAAGAATACCAATCCCCTAATTCATTTAATTATTCAACTAATTATTTGAATTAGTACTTATATTTTCCATATTAACATACAGATGCTTAATTTGCATCCACCTTTTCTGAATGGAGAAGGAAATGGCAACCCACTCCAGTACCCTTGCCTGGAAAATCTGATGGACGGAGAAGCCTGGTAGGCTATAGTCCATGGGGTCGCAGAGTCGGACACGACTGAGCGACTTCACTTCACTTCACTTTCTGAATACCTGCCGTGTAGATCATCAACTTTCCTATACTCACTCTGTTTGAATATCAAGGACAGAACATGATAATGCTGCTGCTAAGTCACTTCAGTTGAGTCTGACTCTATGAGACCCCATAGACGGCCTCTTACCAAGCTCCTCTGTCCTTGGGATTCCCCAGGCAAGAACACTGGAGTGGGTTGCCATTTCCTTCTCCAATGCATGAAAGTGAAAAGTAAAAGTGAAGTCGCTTAGTTGTGTCCTACTCTTAGTGACACCATGGACTGCATCCTACCAGGCTCCTCCATCCATGGGATTTTCCAGGCAAGAGAACTGGAGTGCTAGGCAAATAATAATAAAAAAACAATAAACACAAGAAGAGCAAAAAGAGCAAACCCGGGGAAAGAAGGAGAGTCTGATTTCTAGTATCTCTCTAAGAATGGACACCAGTGGAATATGGGCATGGGACGCAGCAGTCTTTTCCTGTTGGAGTCATTTCATCCTGGGGAATCAGTAAACTCTACAAAAGAGTTTGACTGCCCACTCCCGCCAGGGTTCCTCTGGCTGCAGAGGTTAGAGGCTCTAAGGACAAGTGGCTATATATTTGTAGATCACATACAGTTATCCCTGGGAATCTTCAGTGGATTGACTCTAGAACCTCTCTTATAGATACCAAAATCCAAGGATGTTCAATTCACTTTCATCAAAGATGTAGTATTTGTATATAACCTACCCACATCCTCCTATATACTTTAAATCATCTCTAGATTACTCATAGTACCTAATACAATGCAAATGCTGAATAAACAGTCATAAATACTATGTAAATAGCTGCTTACAGCAGCACATTTAACTTTTGCTTTCTGGAATATTCTTCAAATATTTTCAATCCATATTTGGTTGAATCTACAGATTTGGAACCCATGATACAGAGAGTTGACTGAATTTAAGAGAACCACAAGAGGTATAAACAGCAACTTTCTCCTTCTTAGAAGAAATATTCTGAAGAAACTAGAACATGAAACAAACCCAGAAGTGTGAGCATCTAATTCATTAACTACAATTAAAGCATTATTTTTCATTTAAAAAAAAGTGGCAGGTTGATCTAGAATAGTTGTTCTTAATTTTGAGGGGATCGAGGATAACCAAGAATCTACTGGAAACTAGGGGTTCTTCTACCCAGGAAATGGTATGTCTTCACATATATACCATTTACATATGATTTGCCTATAATTTCAGGGAATTCCTAGCCTAAAATTGTCTTCCTTCTCTGACAATTTTTTATTCTGCCATCTCATGATCAGTGATGGTATTTCCAGGTAATTCATGATAACAAGAGATATATTCACTAACAATACAGATTAAATAGGATTGAGAGCCACTCAATTTGTAATATTTAACTAGAAAAAAAGCAATTAAATCCTAGAAAGTTGACCTGTATACTCTATTTCTCTTTCCCACCATGTTTAAAGATTCACCATTTCAGTGGTAACCAGAAACAGCAGTACAAAATATGTGGGAAACTTTGAAGACAATGTAAAATGAAAAAACAAACAAAATGGAATTTAATCTGAAAACAATTACTGAATAGATTAATGCCATGTTTTCCTTGCAAAGTAATGAGATTTGATGTTTACTTATTTGGATAATCCAGCACTACACAGACACAAACCCACCAGGCAGTATGAAAGCAAATGTCACTGTTGAAGGTCAGAAAGAAAAATAGATTATATTATCCAAAGTCAAGTATCTATTTTTTTTAAATAAGCAACAACAGCTGTTCTTGGTGTTTTGAGAGATAAAATAAATATACAGGGAGATAGATCTCTTACTAACTCCGACAATAAAAGAATGTAAAAGGACATAAAAACGCAAATGCAAATCATCTGTCTAAAGGGAAGACAGCTTAATGTATAGACAAAATCCATGTCAGCCAGTTATATTTTATAAAAGGCATACATGGCAACAATCTAAATTAATGATTCTTGTTACAAAAATCACCTTAAAGGAGGATTGAGAAAGAAGATATGTTAGTGATTAAATGTAAATTATCACATGTGAAACGAATCACCAGTCCAGGTTTGATGCATGATACAGGGTGCTCAGGACTGGTGCACTGGGATGACCGAGAGGGATGGGATGGGGAAGGGGGTGGGAG
>SJYC01075577.1:0-21821 GCA_006408675.1 Madoqua kirkii | reverse complement strand
GAGGGGGGTTGGGGATGGGGAACACATGTACACCCGTGGCAGATCCATGTCAATGTATGGCAAAACCACTACAATATTGTAATGTAAATAAATAAACAAAACTAAAAAAAAAGAAAAAAAAACTCAAACAAACAAAAAAAGACTCAGGATGTAATACAAGAATCTCTGAAGAAAGGCAATGAATGAAAATGATGTTAAGCCCTTCATCACTCATTCTAAAAATTTTCTTGGTAATGAGTAAAGATCAGGAAATCTATTTATGAGCCCAAATTCTGCAAATCAGGCAGAAGTACCTTTAAATGTATCTTTAAAACACACAGAATAGATATGTAACCACTGATAGCTTAACATTATCAATGAATATTTGCAGAACAAAGGGAGGGAGGGAAAATGAAAGAGAATTCAGTTTAGTAAAAGATTATTAAAAGCTACCTTGTTTTCAGCCCTGCACTAAGCAGGATATCAAAATTTGTTCACCACGATTGCTATGCTTAGCGTAGTGTTGGGCTTTAGTGTGTCCTCAATAATTCAGTGAATGAATGTACAACTCAAAGAACTACAGAAGTGAAGACCTGTCCTGTGCTCTAAGGAGCTCACAGGCATAGGAACAATTGACTCCAACACGTGGATGGCTTCATTTACACAGAGTCATTCCCATCATTGGCATCTTCCAATCCTGTGTGGTTATTTGGGAGAATCACGACCTTGAACAGTTCAACTTTGGCTTTTTTGGTTTTACATAAATTATAATTATTCTACTCAACTCTCTTACATTCACACATACAATCACTGGTGAAAATATTTATTGTTAAACGGTCTTGGCTTTATAGACCTTATATAATAAACGCCATGTGATCCTAAGCAGCTGTCTACTCAGGTATCTGGAGACATCCCATATTCCAGGCAAAAGCAACACCCGTCTCAGTTACCTAAAATATTTTGAGCTATGACTAGTATTCTGAAAACATTTATTTTTTCTGCTGTACATTCAATAAATGTACAGGAATAAGGATACCCTGCTAGTCCCTAGTCCCCTGTCCAGAAGCAGGGCATCTATGTGATTCTGATACCTACCTTCCCACACTAAAAATCTTTGGCTTAGATAATGTCTAAAGTCCCCTTCCATGAAACCTGGGTTAAGAAGGCAGGTACCTAAAACTTAGTTTAACTTGCTTTTAATAATAACAGAGTTGCAAAGTTTCCCAACATGGCAGACTTCCTAAATTAATAAAATTTCATAGAGAGAAAAAAAATTTTTATGTTATATCTAAAACACCTGCAAGAACATTTAGGAAATGCTCTCTTCTAGGAAAAGTGAAAGTTGTTCAGTCGTGTCCAACTCTTTGTGACCCCATGTACTATACACTCCGTGGAATTCTCCAGGCCAGAAAACTGGAATAGGTAGACTTTCCCTTCCCCAAGGGATCTTCCTGACCCAGGAATCGAACCAGGGTCTCCTGCATTGAAGGTGGATTCTTATTCACAGCTGATCATGAATATCTTTAGACCCCACACGTGCGTCGATGCGTGCTAAGTCACTTCAGTCATGTCCAACTCCTTGAGACCCTATTGACTGCACCCTGAATACTGTTGTGGGTTGCCTGCATCTCTTACATCTACCTACACTGGCAGGCAGGTTTTTAAACCACTAGCTCCACCTGGGAAGCCCATAGGGGGATGCAACATCTCTTAACGAATCACTAGGAACAGATTAGAGTAAGAATAGGATTTAAAGCTACAACTCCTTGTTCAGTTCAGTTCAGTCACTCAGTCGTGTCCAACTCTTTGTGATCCCATGAATTGCAGAACGCCAGGCCTCCTTGTCCATCACCAACTCCCAGAGTTCACTCAAACTCACGTCCATTGAGTCAGTGATGCCATCCAGCCATCTCCTCCTCCTGCCCCCAATCCCTCCCAGCGTTTGAGTCTTTTCCAGTGAGTCAACTCTTTGCATCAGGTGACCAAAGTATTGGAGTTTCAGCTTCAACATCAGTCCTTCCAATAAACACCCAGGACTGATCTCCTTTGGAATGGACTGGTTGGATCTCCTTGCAGTCCTAGGGACCCTCAAGAATCTTCTCCAACACCATAGTTCAAAAGCATCAATTCTTTGGTGCTCAGCTTTCTTCACAGTCCAACTCTCACATCCATATATGACCACTGGAAAAACCATAGCCTTGACTAGACGGGCCTTTGTTGGCTTAGTAATGTCTCTGCTTTTGTATATGCTATCTAGGTTGGTCAGAACTTTCCTTTCAAGGAGTAAGCGTCTTTTAATTGCATGGCTGCAATCACCATCTGCAGTGATTTTGGAGCCCCCCAAAATAAAGTCTTCACTTTATTTTCTGCCTCTTCACTTTCTGCCATAAGAATGGTGTTATCTGCATATCTGATGAGGTTATTGATATTTCTCCTGGCAATCTTGATTCCAGCTGTGTTTCTTCCAGCCCAACGTTTCTCATGAGCTACTCTGCATATAAGTTAAATAAGCAGGGTTGACAATATACAGCCTTGACATACTCCTTTTCCTATTTGGAACCAGTTTATTGTTCCACGTCCAGTTCTAACTGTTGCTTCATGACCTGCATACAGGTTTCTCAAGAGCCAGGTCAGGTGATCTGGTATTCCCTTGTTACCTCTCAGCTAAAATGACTTTCTGGCTTTTGACTATAATTATTATTGTTGTTATTATTATTCTTTCTTTTTGCTGATACAGATCAAAGAGCATAAAAAGTGGTGGAAACATTATTTTTGACAAAATTTTACTAACATCCTTGAATGTTAGGTTCAGCACTCACAAGTTCGAAATTTTATGTTTTCTGTCAAGTATAAAAACACACATGTGTTATTTGTATGAAATCAGTTTGCAGTGCCATAATAACAATGATGAAATTGAATTCTTCTGCTTCAGAGGTGGTCTGGGGAGCTTTTGCGAAGTTGGTGTTCTTCTGACCGGGTCCAGGAAGCCTCCAGGGGTGGTCTCCCAGCTGGTCACAGCCTCCAATTGCATCCGTGGCATTTGTCACCTTCCTTTTTCTGATCCTGATGTCGGCTTTGCAGGAACCTGACCAAGAATTTGCCATCCCTCCATCGTTCTCACAGCTCCTTTCTCTCTGTGATTCAAAATGAGTCTAGCAACTCCTCTATCCTATAGGTTAATTAATTTATTTCTTGGAGGCAAAGCAAATATCATCAACCTCTATTTGCAAAGTTGGCTGAGAGATCAGTGTTGTCTAGATCACTTAGCTACTACAAAAATACTAAACATGTGGCTCTTTTAGCCTTTCTTGAAGAACCCTCTCCTAAACACCCAGGAATGATTCATGGAGAGCTTGGCTGGTAAGTAAATCGAGTCACACAGAATACTCTATAGTTAACATCAGTCCTTCTCTTGGCTAATGACTTATAGTCCCAGGACAAGCTTGTGGACTAAACCATATGCTAATGGCATAAACCAAGCTTATGGTTTCCACTTTGGTACAGAAGAATTTCTTTCCAGAATTTCCCAGGAAATAATTGATTAGAGGATCTAAAGGCGAGCCTGGTATGCTGCAGTCCATGGGCTCGCAAAGAGTAAACACGGCTGAGCGACTGAACAACGATAATTCTGATAGTTATGCAGACAACCGTGGGCATGCCTACACTTACAGAGAGTGTAGAATGATCCTTTACCTTGAAAGAATTCAATATATTTGTTTCAATCTATTTACCACTTTTATGTTCAGCAAAATGGAAATAACACTTAAATGAGCACATCATCTAGCTCTGCTGTGCGTCTGCAGATTTATGTCCATAATCCTACCTGCATCAACCAGCAGAGCCTAGAAAGAGAGGAAAAATGGAGTTATGGTCCCATGCCAAATACAACTCTTCCACACATAAAAACCAGAAAGAACTATAAAACTTAATGCAAAGACAAGTCTGGTTTCTGAGGAAAAACTCTCTCTTCATTTCCAATAGAAACTAACGTGAATAGAATTCATGCTGTGTGTTTGCCAAGTTTGCTTCAGTCGTGTCTAATTCTTTGTGACCCCATGGACTGTAGCCCGCCAGACTCCTCCATCCGTGGAATTCTCTAGGCAAGAATACTGGAGGGTTGCCATTCCCTTCTCCAGGGGATCTTTCTAACCCAGGGATCGAACCTGAGTCTCCTGCATTGCAGGCAGGTTCTTTACTCTCTGAGCTACCAAGGAAGCCCTAACAACTCAGAAGTGAGATGAGAACCCATGTTTTCACCTGGTTTCAAACCAGAGACCTTTCATGTGTTAGGTGAATGTGATAAGCAGTACGCTATCTTCAAACTTTTGGATAACCAATGCATCAATTTACCTGACAGTCCCAGACTTGTATAAAATGAAGTGAGATTGAAACACAGGACGGATATTGTTCTCTTGCTAGACAACTTACACATCAGAAAACACTGATGTTGCACTGTGGTGGCAACCTGTAATTGTTTTATTTCTGTAGCAAACTGACATTTGACATGTCAGATCTATTACTGGAGATCCCTAAATAAAAACAAATCACAAGTCCTGTAAGTACAGTTTGACAAGAATGGAAGACAAAAAACAGTTTTAAGCTTATGATGCTCTGCTTTAAAATATTCATTCCTGTGTAAAAATTTGGTTTCATCTACAACATAGACAGAATAAAGTCTCTAGGAATCAGGATGTTTTCCAACGAGGTATAGTATTGGAGATCTTTCCTCTTTCCTTCCTCCATTCTAATTTTCCTAGGTTTTTACATTTTACCCTCCTTCCATGTCATCTTTCCTTTCTTCCTTTCCATTTTTTTTTTCTGTCTTGTTTCAGAACAAACAGAGAAAAAATTATTCACAAGATGACCAGATTGCATAACTGAAATGGCTCAGAAAGATAAAGAAGGGAAAATAGATTAGGGTCTGGCTCTGGGTAAGAAGTAAACATACCCAACTGAATGTAGCTCTAAAACCTGGAGAGAAGGTTCGGAGCAGCAGCATGAAGACTCCAAAGAGTGAATATGGCAGGTGGGCTGGAGCAGAATTCTAAATAGTGCTGGGTCAGTGGTATATTATCATTTTTGTACTTATTTGTTTTGTTTTTTTCATTTCCCTCCAGTAACCTGAAGCTTCCACTCAACAATTGCTAAAACCTAAAAGTAAGCACCGGTGTCCATAAAGAGCTCAAAGAGCAGCAGTTTAGTTCTGGCTTTAGAGTGGCAACGAGTCCTTTAACATGCAGAAAGTGGGGACATGTCTCCTGTGTTTCTCTTATTTTCATTCTCTAGTGCCCCAGCTCCCAACCAAACTTTTGGCAGCAGCAAGAGTAACAGCAACAGCAGCAAGAACTCATAGGAACCCAGAACACTGAAAGCGGCAGATCAGAGTCACTATGGTCCCAGGAAAATGAGGTGAAACCATCCAATCCAGTCTTTCTCTTTTTTCTGACAAATGCTCATCTCGGTCACTTCCACCCTTCCCCAAGGTAAAGGCATTTGACATGGATAAGTTCTGAGTTAGTCAAACACAACAGCCTTGCAAATGGTCTTCCAGGGACTCACAAGAGAGATCAATAATAATTCTCTGGGATCAAGGCTTTGAACAAGCTGGAGTTCTGCCCCCATGCAGTGCTTCCAGGCTGCTAGTTTTCACCATAGTTGCTGGCAATTAGTTTTTGAGGCTCCTGCTAAAGCAAGAGATGGAACTTAAGGTACTGAAAGCAAGACAGAGGCTCACTGGTTTTATCCTGCTGCCATCATTTTTCTTAATTAAATACTCACTAGATTGTTGCAAAACTTTAGTCAACTTCTAAAGTTCTGATAAAATCAACTCTGATTACTTTTTGCAAGATTTATTTTGTTGCTCTTATGGAGGAACTTTTAGATGTCCTTACCCTTTCAGAGACATTACTTTGCCGACAAAAGTCCATCTAGTCAAGGCTATGGTTTATCCAGTAGTCACGTATGTGTGAGTGTGAAATTGCTCAGTCGTGTCCGACTCTTTGTGACCCTGTGGACTGTAGCCCACCAGGCTCCTCTGTCCATGGGATTCTCCAGGCAAGAATAATGGAGTTGGTTGCCATTTCCTTCTCCAGGGGATCTTCCCAACCCAGGGATAGAACCTGGGTCTCCTGCTTTGCAGGCAGATGCTTTATTCTCTGAGGTTGGACCATAAAGAAGGCTAAACACCAAAACTGGTGCTTTTAAACTATGATGTTGGAGAAAATTCTTGAAAGTCCCTTGGACTGCAAGGAGATCCAACCAGTCCATCCTAAAGGAAATCAACCCTGAATATTCATTGGAAGAACTGATGCTGAAGCTGAAACTCCAATACTTTGGCCATCTAATGCAAAGAGCTGACTCATTGGAAAATATCCTAATGATGGGAAAGATTGAAGGCAGGTGAAGAAGGGGATGACAGAAGATGAGATGGTTGGATGGCATCACTGACTCGATGGACATGAATGTGACAAAACTCCGGGAGTTGGTGATGAACAGGGAAGCCTGGCATGCTGTAGTCCATGGGATTGCAAAGAATTGGACATGACTGAGAAATTGAAAAACAACAACTCTTTCATAGACATTTCAGTTCAGTTCAGTCACTCAGTCGTGTCTGATTTTTTGCGATCCCATGAACCACAGCACACCAGGCCTCCCTGTCCATCACCAACTCCCGGAGTCCACCCAAACCAACGTCCATCAAGTTGGTGATGCCATCCAGCCATCTCATCCTCTGTCGGCCCTTCTCCTCCTGCCCCCAATCACTCCCAGCATCAGGGTCTTTTCCAATGAGTCAGCTCTTTGCATCAGGTGGCCAAAGTATTAGAGTTTCAGCTTCAACATCAGTCCTTCCAATGAATATTCAGGGTTGATTTACTTTAGAATGAACTGGTTGGATCTCCTTGCAGTCCAAGGGACTCTCAAGAGTCTTCTCCAACACCACAGTTCACAATTCTTCGGCACTCAGCTTTCTTCACAGTCCAACTCTCACATCCACACATGACCACAGGAAAAACCATAGCCTCGACCAGACAGACCTTTGTTGGCAAAGTAATGTCTCTGCTTTTTAATATGCTGTCTAGGTTGGTCATAACTTTCCTTCCAAGGAGTAAGCTTCTTTTAATTTCATGGCTGCAATCGCCATCTGCAGTGATTTGGGGAGCCCCTAAAAATACAGTCAGCCACTGTTTCCACTGTTTCCCCATCTATTTCCCATGAAGTGATGGGACTGGATGCCATGATCTTCGTTTTGAATGTTGAGCTTTAAGCCAACTTTTTCACTCTCCTCTTTCATTTTCATCAAGAGGCTGTTTAGTTCTTCATCACTTTCTGTCATAAAGGTGGTGTCATTTGCATATCTGAAGTTATTGATATTTCTCCCAGCAATCTTGACTCCATCTTGTGCTTCCTCCAGCTCAGTGTTTCTCGTGATGCACTCTGCATATAAGCTAAATAAGCAGGGTGACCATATACAGCCTTGACGTACTCAGTTTCTTATTTGGAACCAGTGTGTTGTTCCATGTCCAGTTCTAACTTTGCTTCCTAACCTGCATATAGGTTTCTCAAGAGTCAGGTCAGGTGGTCTGGTATTCCCATCTCTTTCAGAATTTTTCACAGTTTATTGTGATCCACACAGTCAAAGGCTTTGGCATAGTCAATAAAGCACAAATAGATGTTTTTCTGGAACTCTCTTGCTTTTTCAATGATTCAGCAGATGTTGGCAATTTGATCTCTGGTTCTTCTACTGTCTCTAAAACCAGCTTGAACATCTGGAAGTTCACAGTTCATGTATTGCTAAAGCCTGGCTTGAAGAATTTTAAGCATTACTTTACTAGTGAGTGAGATGAGTGCAAATGTGCGGTAGTTTGAGCATTCTTTGGCATTGCCTCTCTTTGGGATTGGAATGAAAACTGACCTTTTCCAGTCCGTGGCCACTGCTGAGTTTTCCATATTTTCTGGTATATTGAGTGCAGCACTTTCACAGCGTCATCTTTTAGGATTGAAATACCTCAACTGGAATTCTGTCACCTCCACCAGCTTTGTTCGTAGTGATGCTTCCTAAGGCCCACTTGACTTCGCATTCCAGGATGTCTGGCTCTAGGTGAGTGACCACACCATTGTGATTATCTGGGTCATGAAGATCTTCTTTGTACAGATCATCTGTGTATTCTTGCCACCTCTTCTTAATATTTTTTGCTTCTGCTGGGTCCATACCACTTCTGTCCTTTATTGAGCCTATCTTTGCATGAAATTTTCCCTTGGTATCTCTAATTTTCTTGATGAGATCTCTATTGTTTCCCATTCTATTGTTTTTCTCTCTTTCTTTGCATTGATCACTGGGGAAGGCTTTCTTATCGCTCCTTGCTATTCATAGTCACTAATATCACATATATAAAGATTTATATCTTCCACAGAATTTAATATTTTTGCTATAATTTTGGTCTTCCTCTCCCACGCCACCTCCTCTTTTTCTTTCTTAACTTCCATTTTCAATTGAAATCTCTTCTACCAGCTTAAAAGTTACATATGATTTTGTTTTTCTTCCAGAGGATACTCTTCATTTACCAAAAATTCACAATAGGATTTTTTTCTGCAGTTTTCTTTTCTTTTCCTTTTTTTTTTTTTTTCCTTGTGTCTTACAGGATCTTAGTTTCCTGATCAGGAATTAAATCTGTGCCTTGGGCGGTAAATGCATGGAGCCCTAACCCCTGGACCTCCAGGAGGTTCCTTTCTGAAATTTTAAATGTTCATTTGTTTCTCACAAAGATGAGAGATGTAATATAGCTGTATTAAGCTGCTTTTGTCAGGTACTAGAACATGATTGGCCTGAGCTGCTTCTGTGTTCTGCTTCTCACCTGGTGAAACCCAGTCACTGCCACCTAATGGGTGCATTACCTGTGGATCTCCATGAGTGCTAGCCTCTGCCAACCTCTCTGATGGTATTTCTCACAGCTCTCTTTTTATTTTTTTCACTCATGGCATCGGATCACATTTGCTTTCCAATTTGATGGCCAAATAATCTAGCTCTTTGCTCTTCCACAGCCTGTAGTCTGTTCTCTGCTTGAATGCTTTTCTTCTTCCCATTTCTACCTTATCAACTGATTCTATGGCCTGATTCAATACTGAAATCTGATAATAGTCTTCATATGGAAGACATTTCCCTATTCATTACACTTAGAAAGTAGTAACATTGAAACCATACAATGTTCCTGCAGATGAGACCCAATTCTCTTTTTGCTCAGTTATATTCTATACCAAATAGCCTATTTCATGGTTACTTAACTTTGGGGATTATTGTCATCAGCTCCATATTTTAATTAAACTTTTTTTTAATGAAAATCATCTCTTTCATTTGCTGTTACCAAGATCAATGTCCAGTCATAGACTATATCTGATAGATTAGCCTCGTGCAGTTGAAATAAACATTTTAAGACCTTTCTCCTTAGAATTCTATGAAAAATTGAGGTATATATCTGTTAGCTTACTCCTCGATTTTAAATCCCCTAGCTTCTTTTCCTCTATTTCTTTTCTAAAACTTGATTCTGGAACTAGAAAAACAAAATGCAACTACCTGATACATTTCTTCTCATGGTGAGTTCACACAATAATTAACCTAGACAGGAGATATATAGTGACATCTAGAGAATATAACTCTTTCTATCAATCAAGGGAAATATAAATCCTTCATTATTTAAAGCTGTCTCTCTATTTTCTTAGCAGCCTGAAAACATTAATTTTAAATGCTAATAGGAATTACTAGAATGCTCCTAGATAGAGAATAGATTCAAAGTTTAGTCTTAGCAGCTGTAGGCAGTCATCAAACTGAACTACCTGGAGGGATCTAGGAAGAGGGCAGATGCTGGTCAATTACTATAACCTAAATTGTAGCAGGGCACATGGTTTAGATAGGATAATAAAAATTTTATTAGACTGGAAAAAAACTATCGTATGGAGGATTTCGAGCAGCTTTTGCTTACGAGGGAAGAAACCAAAATTTGCATTTGTGGAAGACCTCCTGTTCAGAGAAAATCCTTATAATAATGTAAGGAAACATCCACTTATTATTGGTGGAATCTTCGTGTATAGTGAAGTGAAGTGAAAGTCGCTCAGTCGTGTCTGACTCTTTGCAACCTCATAGACTGTACAGTTCATGGAATTCTCCAGGCCAGAATACTGGAATTGGTAGCCTTTCCCATCTCCAGGGGATCTTCCAAACCCAGGGATCAAACCCAGGTCTCCCACATTGCAGGTGGATTCTTGGAGAAACCCAAATATAGATGCTTCAGAATGAGATTAATAATATGAACTGAAGAGCTTCCAAATATGGACTGTAGCTTCTCGTGGCCTTAAAATTTTTTTCTTGTTCTTGGTAAGTTCTGTGATTCTTATTCAAGATGATTACTCACTAGCTATCAGGAATAAGGATATTGAAAGAAGAATGTATAAAGGAATTTACTTCTTTTGACTCTGAAGACTCTAATTGCAATGTTGTCATGGAAGGCTGAATAACCTAGATTTGCTAAAATGTACCACAATGATTATTCTGTCTAAGTCACTGGGAAATACCTCACAGAGGGGTCAGGTTTGAGATTCTCTGAGAAAGGATAGATGTTTTTATTGTCGATCATGCTCAGACAAGTTTAATTATGAAACAGAAAATAAAGTGAACATTGGACTAAGGAAAAGAATAAGTCCCTTTATCCATTGCTGGTTGGAGACAATTGAGCCTGCACTCTCAGGTGTAAAGATGTTAGAAGCTTTCCTGACTGTGGGGTGTGCTGACCTTTGGCTGAAAGCAAATCAAGGGCAATAAAAGAGGTGAATTCCTAAAGGACTCCAAGGTCAGGGTCCCTCTCAGCTAGACTGAACTTTAGACAGGCTTCTCCCAGATTCTAGGTCCTTCCTCTCCGTACTTGAGAGCATTTGCTTTAGAAAGTATATAATCGTATATTCTTTCTCCGTCTTTTTAAAATTTAAATATTTTAAAAGCCCAAGACTGTCTTTCTCAAAGACCTGGGAACCATCCATTTGATTGGTAATCATCAAAGAAAATGTCGCCTCTTTCTTCCAGTTTGTGGGAGAGTAAGAGCTCAACTTCCACACAAGTCTTCCTGAAGTGTGTTTGTTCTACATTTCATTGATTTACTTATTTTTGGCTATAATGGGTCTTGGATGCTTTGCATGAGCTTTCTCTAGCTGCCGTGAGCAGGGGCTGCCCTTAGTTGCAGTCTATGGGCTTCTCATTGCAGAGCACAGCTGGCTTCTCTTGCTGCAGAGGACAGGTTTAGGTACCTGGGCCTCAGTAGTTGCGGCTTGCAGGCCCTAGAGCCCGTGGGCTTCAGTAGGTTGCAATACACAGCCTCATTAGTGGCAGCTCTCAGACTCAGTAGCTGTGGTTGCACAGGTTTAGTTGACCCATGTCATTTGGAATCTTCCCGGACTAGGGATCAAACCTGTGTCCCCTGGATTGGCAGGTGGATTCTTATCTCCTGTGCCACCAGGGAAGTCCCTTCCTCCAAGTTTTAAAACCACCTTCTGTCAAAAAGATAGGAGAAAGTTTGCTTTTCCTTTCAACAAGGCCACTAAGTAAACACAAATGGCCTATGACACACCCTTCCACCCCAGCCCAGCTCTAAAAACCTCTCCTGCCCTGTTTCTGTCTGTTTCTGTGGACCTAAGCTCAGCTTGAGGTCTGATCTCTCTCCCCTACAGCCACTGCTTTGATAAAGCCTTCCTTACCTATTGAACTTTGTCCGGTGTAATTCTGCTTTGATCGGATTGATCCTTTCGAATGTTAGGATAATACTACCATACTACGTAACAGTGTGTGCAATTCACTATTAATGTTTAGTAGAGAGTGGATCTTATTTTACAGCAAAAGAATGGAGATGCGGCCATGTGCATCTAATCTGTGTTGTATCCAGGGTACCGCTGACACTAGCAGACTCAGAGCCATCATGTGCTTGGTTCTGTTAAAATATTAGGAATTTTTTATAAAAAGAACTTTGGGCACTGTCAAACACATTCTTTCTATAGTTTTTCAAATAACTGCTTACCTAGCAAATATGAAATCATCATCCTCTCTCAAAATGTGTGGGCCTTGTATGAAAGTTTTTAGGCTAATGAAAATATTGGGTACTTGATAATATTGTCACATGGATGTTTATTTCCTCAAACTCACTGAACTATACAATTAAAATAGGTGAATTTTTGTTGTATTAAATTGTACTTTCTTAGAAGGAAATCGCAACCCACTCCAGTAGTCTTGCCTGGAGAATCCCATGGACAGAGGAGCCTGGTGGGCTACAGTCCACAGAGTCGCAAAGAGTCGGACACAACTGAGAGACTTCACTTTCACTCACCGAAGTATCCAAATTTTAATAAAGTAGAAAATATTTTTTAATAACAAAAATCTGTAAAAACAAGAAAAGAAAACATTTTGGCCTTTGTTGCATTCTTTGGCTTCTCTTTCCTCAGCTATTTCATTGAAGCAATCAGAACAAAATCAGTTGTCACTTTTTTCTGAAACTACTTTAGTAAGTAATAAGTTAATTTGTAAGAACTAATTTCCAATGTTTTAATCTGTTATACTTCTGTGAAATATAAATTGCCGTCAGAGAAGATTCTACTTAATTAATTTGAAAATATGCAGTACTCATTTTTATTTGGTTCTTTGGTAAGATTATGCTGTTTCTAATACTCAGCAGCTTCTTTAGAAAATCTATGGCAAGTCTGCATCAACTTTTTAGTGTCCTCTAGTTTCATATTTGGTAAACAACACAAATATTTTAAAAAGTAAAGATAAAAAATGTGCTTGCTCAGTGCCTGAAGCACCTTTCCTTCAAAATTAATAGATATTATTGCCATTTTTCAAGGATGTTCTTCCAGTGTCCCAGTTTTAGCAAACAACTTTGTCTGTTGTTATTTTTCATTTTCTTTCTTTGTAACCTTTTATTTTGTAACTGAGAGAAGTATGTTATGAAGGAAGTCCCTGTTTAAGAGCCTTAGTGGAATTTATGCATTTTGCTAATTTATCTGACATATGTCTAGGTGAATCATGACTAAAATTCTTTTACTTACGACCTTTAATTTTAAATATGTAAGTAGTTAAAAGCATGATTTATTCAATTTTTAATTCCACAGACTACTGTTATAATGTCTATTTTAGAGACACATATCCTCTGAGTTTCAAAAAACTAAAATACAAAAATTGTAATTATTTGGAGGTTGAATCAAATTGCATCATTAAAAATATTTGTATTTTAATAAAGAGCAAAAGAAGGCTGTGTTTGTTATTTTGTTTGCAAATATATTATAGTAGAAGATAACCGCATAGTAATTTGTTTTGGACAAAATATCTCACAATAGGATTTCAGATGTGGAGTCTGAGGATTTAAGTCTCCCCACTCCAATACTCTTGCCTGGAAAATCCCATGGGCAGAGGAGCCTGTTAGGCTGCAGTCCATGGGGTCGCGAAGAGTTGGACACGATTGAATGACTTCACTTTTACTTTTCACTTTCATGCATTGGAGAAGGAAATGGCAACCCACTCCAGTGTTCTTGCCTGGAGAATCCCAGGGATGGAGGAGCCTGGTGGGCTGCCGTCTATGGGGTCGCATAGAGTTGGACACGACTGAAGTGACTTAGCAGTAGCAGCATACTAATATATGCATAACAAAACACATGTATTTGAAGCCATAGTATAAGGTGCTAAATAAGATATGATAAGGTTCACAAAGGTAACCAGGATATTACAGGGAATATATCACATGAAAAACTTTGACAAAATTTAAAAGGAGAAAAGACATAGAAAGAATAGACATGGCAAAGAGACACACGTGTTCTGTGTGGGCACAAATGATGGATGAAAAGAAATGAATGTGAGTTATAGGGAGGCAGATGGCAGCTCAGTAGAAGAGGAAAAGTTTAACAGAATTTTCCAAAGAGGGAAGCCTCCTCAGATGTGGATACATTTTCATAAACTTCCTAATGCTAAAGGTATTCAAGTAAAGTTTGTATTACTACTTATTGATGTTATACAGAAGATTCAAACATTGAATTCTGTAGAAAATAATGTTAAATGAACTCCCAGCATTCTAATAATCTCTCGGGCAGGGTAGCCAAGCTCATTTGTTCAAGTGCTCTGAGACTATTTCCTACTGACCTGGAGAGACCATGATGAGAAGGATCTAAAGGCTCTGTGCTTCATCCAGGAAAGATGACATGGACTCAGATATCTCAAATGGCAGCAGCTTTACAAGTCTCTGCTCTGAACTGCATAAGTCTGTGTCTCTTGTGAAATCTCCCATCCTTTTTCTAAAAAGGACTATCCTACAAATGAATTGGTGCAGTAAACATAGCTTAGCAATGCTTAGATTCTTCTTCTTTTTTTAAATGTAGCAGAATTAGATGTCAATCCTCATATCAGCTGCTAATTGAACTTAGTTTGTCTAGAGATGACTATTGGTCATCTATAAGCCCTATAGATTTGAGTGTCAAGTCACCCAAATAAGATACAATGGTTTCTGCTCTTTTCCTCAATCATCTCTCTCCACTCCACTTTCTGCCTTTCTTTCCACCATCCCATTATTCTTTTTTCTCCCAAATAAGTTCACTCTTCAAACCAAAACAAGAAAAATAAGAACATTATCTCATCTTCCACAGCATTCCATCTGTAGCCCATTTCCTTCTTCTTTCCTATGTATGGTGTTTTCATATTTCCTTTTCATATAGTGGATCTAATTTCCTTCCTACCTTCCTTCCCTAAACACTTAATACTTTTCAGGCACTTAAGAACACAAAGTGAAATAAAGTATGGCTTCCTTTCTCAAGGGGGTCACAGTGCACCTTCCTTTCCTCACAGTATACCTACCCTTATATGAGGGAACACTCTTAAAAGACTAGAGTGATAAGACATAAGCCCACAGGCAGCAAGGTGTGGGCTGACCTTTTAGTGCAAAAAGCAGTGAGTCCCAGGGATGCCCCATAAAATAATCATTCTTCTTTGGGATATTCATCATTGTGTATTTCTTCAGAAAAGTAAATTCCATGTTTAAAATGCATTTTATGCCTAATTAAGTAAACCAACATGGGGGTATAACAGATAATTCACTTCCTACTCTGTTCTTAACTTTTGGAAGAGAAGCACAGAGCTCTTCAAGATGACTTGCTTTCCTTAAAATCACTACTCAAGGAAACTGAACTATTTCTACCCAGCACTAAAGAAATAATTAAGTTGCTAGATGCAGCCTTGAGCAAAAGGACAAGTGTTAAACTGCTCTGGTTCTCCTCTGGCTATTTTCAGCACCACAGAGGAGAGCAGGGTAAATTACAAAAAAAAAAACAGTAGGTGGTTAAAACTCATCAAGGAGAAACCTCCACCACTCTCATGAACTTTAATCTCTGTCTTTGTTTTTAAGTGGCAAAACACTTTGCCTCTTAAAAAACACATTCAATACTCACCAAGCTCCAATGTACTTCCTTTCCAATATTTCATGTCTTCATTGCCTTTCCTTTGCTCCTATTAATATACTACTTAAATTCTTTATCTTCATCATCTCATTCTTTTATATAACCTTTTGTAATACCAACCAAGCTCGAGACCTAAAACTGTTGAAATGTTTCATTCTGAACACCAAGCCTTTCATGACCAATTGGTGTTTGAAGTTACATGTCTAAATCCCTTACAATATTTACACACTACAACCTCAACACAGCTAATGTATATTGATTATTTTAATAACTATCTCCCATTGTGATAGGCCAAGGCAATGCAACAGTGAGCAAAAATAGACACAGTGGACTTGCAAGCAATATGAGAAACACATATAATTAATCAAATAATTGCAAAAATAAAAATTAATTAAGAGAAATTACTGTGAGAGTTTCTACAGGGGAAATCAGATCTAGGCAATTTTTGTCTTGCCTAGGTCCAATTCTTGAGGGGGTGATGCTTGATCTAAGAGCTCAAGGGCATATAAGTTATTCAAGGGCAGGAGAGAAGGAATGAATTTCCTGGCAGGAGGGGCCATCAGACTTCAATGCCTAAAGTCCCCAGCCCACCCAGAGTTCTGGAGCAGAAATTGTTTGTTAAAGAAGTTTTTCACTGGAAGAAATGATGAAGCTGTTACCACCTCCTTGCTTATCATTAGCAAGGAGCTGTCCCCCTCTCCCAAAAAGTGTGATCATGGTCGAAATGCTGAAGGAGACCTTAAAATTGTGAGTCGCTGGAGGCTCTCATATAACTATGTTCCTGGTAGGGAGACAGGGAGTCCTTTCCTCAAGATGGATTTGAACAGTGCTTCTCCATGTTGTTTAAAAAAAAAATCAACTGTGTAAATTTTAAAGATCTTATTAGCTTCATTCAATGATTTGCAAATTGAGCAGCATCCAACCTGGCAGATATTGTTACTGAACCAGACCCATTTGCTCAATGCATAGCAAGGCAAGTGCTGAGACACAGAGGTTTACAGCCAAGGAAGAGTTTATTCACAAGGCAGCCAAGTGAGGATATAGGAGAAGTCTCAGAACTCTTGTCTTCCTTGATGTGATGACTCTCAGATCCGTCCGATAGACATTCCTACTTGTAAAACTCACAATGGAAACAAAACAGGACTCTTCAGGGCCTTCCTGGGGAAAAGCCTCTATGTCCCTCAACTCTTGTTTATAGAAAAGCTTTTACCTCCTAGGCCTTCCTCTAGTTCCAAATAATGAAGTTAATCAGAGAAGCAAGAAAATACAGGAAAAAAAAAAGAAAGCAGTCACGCAAGACAAAACAAAAATAGCTTAGCCATAAAACAAAGTCAAGGACCTTTAGTTCCTTTTCAAGGACTATAGATAATATCCTGAGCCATATCTTTGAGTGATTTTGCAGATACTAAAAACCCCTACCAGGTGGAGAAGTTAGCTGCCTGCAACCACCAGCATAAAGACGCCAGACCAGTTGGAACCAGAAAGTTGATGATTGAAATTCCCAAAACATCATCCAGTTACCTCACCATCAACCAGTCAGAAAACTGTGCATAAGCTGATCATGCACCATGTCTAACTCTCTTCCTCTGTCTTTAAAAATCCCTTCCTGAAAGCCAATCAAGGACCTTTAGTTCCTTTTCAAGGACTATAGATAATATCCTGAGCCATATCTTTGAGTGATTTTGCAGATACTAAAAACCCCTACCAGGTGGAGAAGTTAGCTGCCTGCAACCACCAGCATAAAGACGCCAGACCAGTTGGAACCAGAAAGTTGATGATTGAAATTCCCAAAACATCATCCAGTTACCTCACCATCAACCAGTCAGAAAACTGTGCATAAGCTGATCATGCACCATGTCTAACTCTCTTCCTCTGTCTTTAAAAATCCCTTCCTGAAAGCCATTGAGGAATTCAGGTCTTTTGAGCATGAAAGGCCTGTTCTCACTGCTTGGTGCCCTGCAATAAATGCAGCACTTTCCTTCACCACAATCTGGATCAATAGATTAGCATTGCTGAACATCTGGTAAATGAACCCAAAGCTGGGTCAGTAGCACAGCAGGACCTTCTTAAAAAGATGTGCACACATCTCAAAGATGCAGAGAAACAATTTACAGGTTTACCAAAAAAAAAAAAAAAAAAAAGTTCTGAGAAAAAGGAAGAAGCAACATCTCTTCCCTTATACATACCAGGAATTAAGTCTCTTACTTTTAATAATTATATGTCCTGACACTTGATTGGAGGGAATGAAGGAGGCAAGGGTTTCAAGGGAAAGCACAGACCAAAGAATCCCGTTGACATAACCAGTGAACTGTTGCTGTGAGGAGGAGGCCAGTGCAGCAGTCAGTGACCCAGTCTGGATACTGTAAACTTGATAAATGAAAAACAATAATCATTTTCTTTTGAAATCACAAAAATAAATAATTCTGCTACTCTAAAGACATGAAATAAATTTATATGAGGAATCAATCAAATTTAGCATGAGAATTTATAAAAGTCAAATCTACAAACAGAAATAAGTTGTGTAACTATTGTCATCATCTTTCTTCGTCTTATCTGAGTTTATGTTGCTGAAAACAGAAGTGGCATGTGAGACTCAGTGTTATTGACATGTTTGAAAGAAATCGGCTAGTTCAGTTTGCAATGTTTAAATTCTTAGGAGATTTAACTTTATAAAATATTAGTGCTTATTAATTATACGATCAGTATTAAATATTTAGAGGAATAAGTTAGATATTTTAAAGCTACATGCATTGACTATCAAAGCGAATGCAAAAATTCAAAAGTCCTTTGGATATTTAAGATGTCAGCAGTGCAGTTAAGCCAAAACTGGCACTCCCACCTGCTGAGGGGGTCAATTCTAAGACCTTTGTACCTTCTTTGAGGACTGAAAGAAGTTACTTGTATTTCTCCAAGTACTAGCAGTATCAGAGCCACCTAGCATAGCACCTGGCACAAAGCACTTGCTCAGTTAAAGCTGGAAGAATGGCTTGTTTTACTTCAGGTGTATTATGTAGCTGAGCTCTTATTCTGAACCAGAGCTTAGGAATAGAGTAGCTAGGAAAGGTCCCATCACTAAGAATGGACATGTCACGACTAGACCACATTTGTGGTCCCCTATGTGTTGGTGAGAGCAACAGTTGCTTCTGTGAAAAAAATGTAAAAGAAGAAACAGTTTGACTCTTTCTCTTCAGGTCCCAGGAACTTTGGGATTTGGAGTCCCCCACCAGGGTGGAGAGGTAAGACCCAGCCCAGTGAGACCCCTAGCTCTAATTCTCCACTCGCATCCTCCAGGTGTAGACATGGCCAAGCCCAAGAACCACACAAGCAACAACCAGTCCTGAAAATGACACAGAAACAGCTTCAAAAAAATCCCGATCAGGATTTCCCTTGTGGTCCAGTGGCTAGGGCTCCACACTCCCAGTGCAAGGGGCCAGGGTTCGATCCCTGGCCAGGGAGCTAGATCCTGCATGCCATAACTAAAGATCACACATGACGCAACAAAGACTAAACGGCCTGCTTGCCACAACTAAGACCTGGCACAGCCAAATAAATAAATAAATAAAATTTAAAGTTATGACCCTGATCGCAATGATACGAGTCTTTAAGGGGATGGACTATAAGCTCTCAAGGAACGTGCTTTACCGAGAAGCACAAGAAGGGCCTGAAGGAAGACACAGGCCAATAACACCAAGGCCATAAATGCACGTGTTGAGGCTGTCAAGGCTCTCGTGAAGCCTAAGGAGGTCAAGCCCAAGATCCCAAAAGGTGGCAGCCACAAGCTAAGTTGACTTGCCTACACTGCTCAGAAAATCCGCTAAGCCTGCATCACCAAGGGTCTCAGGCTCTGCTAGCCAAAATCCCAGGTCAAGACTGAAACCAAGGCCAAGGTCACAACTGCAGGTGCAGCTGCAACTCCAACTCCAGCTCAGGCTCAGGCTCTGAAAGGTGCCCAGGAACCCACAAAGCCTCCAGAGTACAGGCCTTCATCTGCCAATGTGAGGACAGAAGGAGTGGTGTGACCCCTGGGCTGCTGTCTGCAGGGCACTGGTGTCCTGTGCTATTTGACAAATAAACCTGAGGCAGGATCTATCAATCAAGAAGAAAAAAAAAGGTTGATTCTGATATTGTCCAACTGAACTGCAGTTCTGTGTATTGCCAACCTGATATGAGATGATTTACCTTCAGCAGGGACCACCTATGCTGGTAATTGGCAGTAAGCCCATCCTATGGGCCTCCCTGGTGGCTCAGACAATAAAGAATCTGCCTGCAATGCAGGAGACCTCAGTTCAATTCCTGGGTCAGAAAGATCCTCTGGAGAAGGGAATGGCAACCCACTCCAATATTCTTGTCTGGAGAATACCATGGACAGAGGAACCTGGCCAGCTACAGTCCATGGGGTCTCAGAGTTGGACACGACTGAATGACTAACACACACACACAAGCCCGTTATATAGTTGTGCATAAGCATGGGCAATTTCAAGAAATGTATGCTCAACAAACTGCAGACACACAGAGCATGAACCCTGTGCTAAATTAGACTGGAGATAAGAATAAAAGCATCCAGAGAAAAAGCATAAAAAAGGGAGTTTAGACCTGAGCCAAGTAAAGTAAGCAGCATAAGACTTATCTTTATAACTTTGACTACCAACAGTTTGCTTCTTGATGCCCTCACGCTGGTCTGAAAATTAGATGTGACCTGGAAAAGATCCTTAATGCCTCATAGAGGAGGCAAAAAGAAAACTATTGTAAATTTGTGCACATCTTAAATTGAAAGTGTTATCTGTTTTACACTTGGAGTTGTTCTAGGGGCAGAATCCTATCCTAAAAGCAAAGTGTTCTGAAGCCTTCAAACTCTTTACCCTCTGAATTTCTATTCCCTGGCAAGGGCCAGCAAAAATTTACACGAAACAAATCCGGTGGAACCAGGAGGAGAAGCTTTCTGTCTCCTGGCAGCCCTAAGAGTGTCAGGAGATAATTTCCAGCTTATTTACCTTGCATTATGAGACAGTTACAGATGTATTACAGCTCTTCTCAATCACTTAGTTACGAGCATACTAACTTTCCTAGCAGCTGGAGTAATAGCTCACTATTTGAGAAAGAGACGAGACGTGTTAGTGATTAAGTGACTTAATAAACAATCTGTCACTTTTCAAGTTTCATAAACCTGAGGCTCCTTTGTGTGTTTGATATAAAGCTTATGAGAGGTGAGGGAAGGATAATTTCAGGGTCTCCTAGATTCCCTTTCTCATTTGAATGTATTCTCTGACAAACAGATAAAAATGAAATATATTTAGAAAATAGTTGTCATTTTTTTATTAAGCAAATAAGGGAAATAAGAAATTCTATATATGCTTATATTCATATCACACACACACATATCACTGGTGTTAGGGGTGAGGCAATAATCATTTTTAGCTAAGAACAGTCTGCCTGCTCTAGACTGCTCAATTTCAGCTCTGCCATTTTATTTGCTGCCTATGTGACCCTAGGCAGGTTACATATATCAGTTCTGTAATTCTGTCTCCTTCTCCATATAATGAGGGTAATTTCTCCCTTATGATTGTTAGAAAGATTTAAAGGATTTTAAAAAATACTTAGAACACTGTCTGGCAAATAAGAAAGCATGCAATAAGTGGTGACAATTTTATTTATCAAAAGTAGCCCCCAAATTAACTTTGTTAGGCAAGTCAGACTTTAAGTAAATTTACCATTAATTCATGTCCATGGGAGAATAGAGGGTATTTATTTGCAATGGCCTTGATGTTATGTTGCTATCTCTCTTCACTGAGATGAATTGGGGCTGTATCTGCTTTTTTTTTTTTAATAACAAATTAGCATGGGATCTCCAGAATCTTTCTCTGCATTCTTGCCCCATAAGAGTCTAATGGCGTGAAGTCAGGAGAAAACATAATTTTCCACTTTTTCATACTCTAGGTAAACCAGAGTTCCTTGCAGAGCTCATAACTTGCCTGTAACATCTTTAACAGTAAAACAGAGGGGAAAAAATTCTTACTTCATGAGTAGGATGTCACTATTTCTTTCTTCTACGACTGAACTGTGCTAGTTAAAACAGAAGAGCTGGAAGAATGAGTCCTTGAATTACACACTACTCTGTGCTTGAAGGACATTTTCCAATAAGCAGCACCAGCCAGGATAGTAATTTTAAATCTGGCTTTAGCAAACATATCACAAAATCTCAAGAGTTTAAACTAAGCTGATTGTTAATCTGTATAAGAAAAAATACAATAACATTAAGTTTAAGCTAAGTTCAGTTGCTCAGTCGTGTCCGACTCTTCGCGACCGCATGAACCCCAGTACGCCAGGGCTCCTGTCCATCAACAACTCCCTGAGTTCACTCAGACTCACGTCCATCA
>SJYC01075576.1:0-15339 GCA_006408675.1 Madoqua kirkii | reverse complement strand
GGGTCACAAAGAGTCAGACATGACTGAACAACTGAACTGTACCAAGAGAACATTCTTCCATGGGAGTCAAAGCCAAAAGAATTCTATACAAACAGACCTACTTAGAAGAATTTTCATCTTCCTTTAGTCTCCCCATAAATTTTAATTACTTTTCCATAATTGCCTGTCTTTGTTCAACCTAGTAAAAAGAATACTTAGGTTTCATCATTTCTTTGGGTCCTTTTTGCCTTAAGAAATCTTCCGCATCACATAAACCACATATATTTGTTAGCTTTTCTCATGTTAATCTGTCTTATGTCAGTTTAATTTTCAGGTCCAGGAAAAAAAAAAAATGAAGAAACAAACCTTATGATAGTAGAGGTAAAAATTTGTCTCCCTTACAAATTCCATCTCCCTTCTCCTTCACCTCTGCAGCACAATCTGACTCCAGCTCACCTAACTGCTTGGAGCAGAATCAATGGGAACAGCTGCTCCTGTGAGCAACCAGTGTCCCCAGCAGCTGATCCACACAGAAGAGAAGCTAATCAGTTGACATAGCATACAGCAATCAACTAAACATTCTTTTCCAATTCTGCATAGGCTGCTTAGCACTAAATATTATTTCATGGTTCCAGATTGACTAGGGGAACAACAGTGATAGAAACAGGAATCAGTGGCTTATGTTTTCCCATAAAAGTGAAAAGTGTTTATGGTCACCCTAAATGATAACTACTTAATCTTCATCCTGCAGCATTTGACACTCCTGCCTTTAAAAATTTTTATCTCTACTCCATTAAAAAAAAAAGTTCCCTCTCCTGAGCTCTCCATGGCATATAAATGATCATAATTTATTTGCCACTAAAGCTAGAAAATGTTAATGTCCTCTTAGACTCTCTCATTTCCTCTGCCTTCTTTTTTCACTGCTACTGGCCTATTCCACTCCCCATAATTTCTCACCAGGACAATGGCTTCTAACACTTATTGCTGCTTCTGGTCTCCCTCAAGCTCAGTGTATCCCAGTGTATCAGAAATTTTTGCAATCCATTCCTTAACATCCATCACATCTGCTCAGAAGTCACCTAGAGGTCCTCATTACCAGTCCCACCGGCTCTTTAATTACTGTTCAAGACACAGCCATGTCATAGCAGCATGGCTGATGCAATTTCTCCTACCTAACACCCTGCCCCTCTGATTCGATCAGATCTGTGAAACCACGTAAGCCCTGATTCAAATGTGTTCTTTTCATTGAAACTTCCCAAGGCTCTCTGGCTCAGGCATGATTCACCACTGCTTTCTCTATATTTCTATAGTAAATCATCAAGCCTTTTATAGATTTTAAGAAATGCACATTACTAAAGACTGTATTTCAGTCTTTCTTCAGTTCCTCATCAACTTAAGTTACTGCAATTATAACCCTTCCTGAACTCTGTCACTGGCATATATATATACATATATCAGTCTTTTTCCTTTATATATATATATATATATATATCAGTCTTTTTCATATATATATATATATCAGTCTTTTTCCTATATTTATATATATATATACATATCAGTCTTTTTCCTTTCTCCTTGAGACAAAAAGCAGAATCGTCAACATCTTCCTATCCTCAGTGTCTGCCATTGGTATCTTGCTCATAGCAAGTCCTGATAATATAGTTTTTCAATAAGTTATATTATACAATTCAAGTTAGGTAATTTGGGCTTTTGGATAAGCACCTCACTTTTTTTCATAATTCCTCTTGGTCGCTTAATTATAATGTCTCATACTACTCACACTTGGAAACAGACCCTAGCCTTTAGAGACACAAGATTATCAGCTGAATTTGATGAATACTGAGAAAGAATACTAATTTAATTAATCATATAATTCTTTGTCTCTTAATCTGAAAATAAGCTAAAATGCTTGTTTTTGTTGTATTTTTTATTTGATGGAGAAGAATAAAATAAAAAAATGCACAGTTAAAATATTACCCATTTGTTTCCTTACTTAATTTTATTAATTTCCTTCAGTGTGCCAGATATGGCACCATATTTCTTGTGGTGAGGTTAAAGCATGCAAAGTCCAATAAGACACCAACACTGCCTCTAAGATATTTGCAGGCTGTCACAGTCCCGCATGAACTTCCCTGGTGGCTCAGTAGTGAAGAATCCACTTGCCAATGCAAGAGACACAGGTTTGATCCCTGGGTACAGAAGATCCCCTGGAGTAGGAAATGGCAACCCACTCCAGTTATCTTGCCTGGGAAATCCTATGGACAGAGGAGCCTGGCTGGCTATACTCCATAGGATCACAAAAGAGTTGGAGGCAACTTAGTGACTAAATAACAATAGTCCCAGACATATTAACAACTCAAATCCAAAGCCAAGGAGTCGAATGATAAATAGGGACATGAGCAGTGATGGGAAAGCACAAAATGGGAGAAATTAGTTCAAGGTGAAAGACTAGAATGTCTTTTTGGAAGAGGTGACCATTTAGAGGATATTTTACCAAATCAGCCCCTGATGGTCGGTCTGTTTGTAATGAGGATAAACTTACTTTGGATTCTATCATTGGAGATGTGTTCTTTTTTTCCCACCTCAATCAGCAATTTTGTTTCCCTCTGTTTCATCCATTCTCTCATTTCACAAAATAATAGAAACTTGTCTATCTGTTTTAATTGTTATTCACTGTTTAACTATTGTGGAAGACAATTATCTGAGAAGTTAGACATTATTAAGCATGACTTAACAGAAAGGGTAGATCTTTCATCAAGTTAATTCCTTCCACAATGCTATTATACCTAGTATTTCTGAACTCAGGATCATTTGCAACAGCTGTTTGGAGAAAAATCTCAAAGAAAAACTTCAGACTGCACTGACCATGTTTTGTGAACAAATGTCAGCTTTCTTATGAATTGCCCAAATGCTAACACTTTTTAAATTGTTTTAAGGTTGTTAAATTCACTATAAGAAAATAGTATAGTATATCACTCAGGATGTAAAAATTCAGTTCAGTTCAGTTCAGTCACCCAGTTGTGTCTGACTCTTTGTGACCCCATGAATCACAGCATGCCAGGCCTCCCTGTCCATCACCAACTCCCAGAGTTTACTCAAACTCATGTCCAGTGAGTCCGTGATGCCATCCAGCCATCTCATCCTCTGCTGTTCCCTTAGATCACTGAAGAAGGCTTTCTTATCTCTTCTTGCTATTCTTTGGAACTCTGCATTCAGATGCTTATATCTTTCCTTTTCTCCTTTGCTTTTCGCCTCTCTTCTTTTCACAGCTATTTGTAAGCTCTACCTAGACAGCCATTTTGCTTTTTTGCATTTCTTTTCCATGGGGATGGTCTTGATCCCTGTCTCCAGTACAATGTCACGAACCTCATTCCATAGTTCATCAGGCACTCTATCTATCAGATCTAGGCTCTTAAATCTATTTCTCACTTCCACTGTATAATCACAAGGGATTTGATTTAGGTCATACTTGAATGGTCTAGTGGTTTTCTCTACTTTCTTCAATTTAAGTCTGAATTTGGTAATAAGAAGTTCATGATTTGAGCCACAGTCAGCTCCTGGTCTTGTTTGTGTTGACTAAGTGACCATTCATTTATTGATTGGAATATTACTAGACTCATCACTACTGTAGACTACCTAAAATTGCTATCTTTAAAGAAAAAAAAAAAGGATAGCTATTTTTGGGACCTTCCTAATAGTCCAATGGCTAAGACTTCATGCTCCCAATGCAAAGGACAGGGTCCGATCCCTGAGTTTGCATGCCACAGCTAAAAACATTCCACATGCTGCAACTGACTGGTGCAGTCAAATATATAAAATGGATATTTTTAAAAATGAGAACTTAAAAGATTTTTTTAATGTATTTATAAATGGATTTCTCTAATACTGATTTCTAAAACAAAGTAATCACATTACTGAGTATTTTTATGTTATTAGCAAAAGAATACTAGATGTTTTAAAATGTCCCAAATTACTTACAACTCCTTCCTTGCATCCCTAACAACCTCCAAATTCCCAGAATAAAATTTACAGTACTTTCTGCTATAATCAACAGATATAGGGAATCTTGTTTATATTAAATTTATTCTTAGAGTAAATAAAAATCTAGAAATTGATCAATGCTTAAAGTTGCTAAATTAAAAAAACAACTTAGAACAAACTGGAGAGAGCAATTATTGTGATGGAAGAGGTAGAGAATTGAAAATACGCTGGGCTCTCTAAATGTACTCAATCATAAATTTTATGACTAAGCTTTCAAAATTTTAAAAATATTCAGTGTTTCATTAATGTATTTATGCCAAGGGAAGATAAGCAAAGAAACTTCCTAGACCACACTCCCCAGGCAATATTAACTACATATCACTGTTACTAAATAAAGCATTTGCTTCTCACTATAGGCAGTGTTGATTAACAGAAGTGTTATTGGAATCTCACTTAACAACTCTGTCATTGGGTAAAATCTGTTAAGTATATGCCTCAGTTTTCTTAAACATATATCATATATATAGAACTATCAAAAAGCTTCAAGGAATAAACACTGTGTGCAGTTTTTTAAGAAAAAAAGCTATGATTCCTTATAGTAGTGATCATGCCATTTTACAACTGTACTCTATATAACATTTTACAATAACGCTGTGATATCACTCCTATGGAGAAAGCTTGGTAGCTTCTACATGGAATTCAGAAAAGAAAAAACCAGAAAATCAGTCTGCGATAGTTTTAACCTCAAAAGGGAAAGACAATATAATCAAGTTTGCATCCTGATCCTGACTCTTTCATGCCGTCTATCCTAGATCACATTTTTCTAGGATAGTGGTAATATTAAGGACTTAAAAAAGTCACAGCAAAAGTGATAAACACAGAGGGAGAAAGATAAGAATACAACCCAGTAGGTGTGACCTTTTATACTCCTCCAGCTGTAAGAAGATTCCAGAGAGAGACAAAGAGCTCATTATCTGTAAATCATTATTCTTATTATAATCCATATTTATAAGGCCACGAGATTTTGCAAATGATCTGAATTGAGGTCATTAGTTATCATTTTAAAATTAAATTTAAAGATGAATTAGGATAGCCAAAATTCCTGAGCTATCCTAAAGTTAAACAAAGGAAAATAAATTTTAAATGATTCAATCTCCTAGTCAAATCATTTGTCTTAACCCTTGGGAGGAACCATGACCTAGAAAAGCAGAATCAACTTGTGACATTAGTTGAAAGGACAAAGAAGGAGTATCCTGCTTAAGTCTTAATAATTTTTTCATATTAATTTTAAGTCAACATCTTGAGATATTCTAGAATAGAGCTAATGCACAAAATTATCTGAATATAATTTTTCTCTTACTGCAGATGAAAAGAACTGTTGGGAGGGTACAGGATTTGACCTTTCATATCTTTACAGTCTTAAAAAGTAACCTGATTGTATATGTGAGAAACAGCTGAAATATTACAAGACGACATGAAGGACAAAAAGAAATAGCATTGGCCAAGTAGTACAGACTGTCTAGAAAGCAGTGCAGATTCTAATCCTGAGTGAAGTTTACTCTCACCCCAGTGTGAACCCAAAATTTTCTCTAATACTTCTCAGACTTACAACTTTTTTTAGCTGTCTGGCTGTTCTCTCCTTTCAAAGTTAAGACCTGTATGAAGTCACCCACAGGGGGACCAAGGCAAGTTCAATTTATCCCCTTTTCTAGAAGTTGACCAAAAGCCTTCCCACACAATGAGAGAAAAGGAAAAGCTAATGTGGGCAACTGGATTTTTTTGAATTGCATACAAGTATACAGAGAAGGAACGGAGAAGGCAATGGCACCCCACTCCAGTACTCTTGCGTGGAAAATCCCATGGAGGGAGGAGCCTGGTAGGCTGCAGTCTTTGGGATCGCTGAGAGTTGGACGCGACTCAGTGACTTCACTTTCACTTTTCACTTTCATGCATTGGAGAAGGAAATAGCAACCCACTCCGTGTTCTTGCTTGGAGAATCCCAGGGACGGTGGAGCCTGGTGGGCTGCCATCTATGGGGTTGCACAGAGTCGAACACAACTGAAGCAACATAGCACCTTAGCATACAGAAAAGGAAATGGCAAGCCACTCCAGTACTCTTGCTTGGAAAATTCCATGGGCAGAGGAGCTTGGTGGGCTGCAGTCCATGGAGTTGCTAAGAGTCAGACACAACTGAGCGACTTCACTTTCACTTTTCACTTTCATGCATTGGAGAAGGAAATGGCAACACACTCCACTGTTCTTGCCTGGAGAATCCCAGGGACGGGGGAGGCTGGTGGGCTGCCGTCTATGGGGTCACACAGAGTCAGACACGACTGAAGCGACTTAGCAGCAGCAGCAGCATACAGGTAACATGTATTTGAAGATGATGGATTCCAATCACAGAAATTTTCTTTCCTGTAAAGAGAAAGAATGTAATAGTTTCAGAGAAATGTCCTAGTTTATAGATGCATGGAATCACTGATTTTTAGAACTGCATGAGACACCAGGAGCCATCTACTGTCAACCCTGAGTCTATGAATGAGTCAATCAGAGATGAGAAAATTGAAAGAACACGTGTAAGGTTGAAAACTTGGCAGATGGGGAGTAAAATGAAAATTTCCTGACTATAAGCAATGCTGCTTTCATTATATCATATTCTTTAATTTATTTCTTCAGAGGACCATCCCTGAAATACCTTGCTCTAAGCGCTTGAAAACTGTGTTGAAATCTTAGAAATTTTCTTGGAAATATGGACAGATTTAAAGTACTACTGCCATGTCCAGTGAAATCGAACTATCACAATATTCTTTGTGTATTTGTGTGTGTGAATAAAATTATTTTAATCAAATCAACATATTAATGACATAGGATGAGAAAGACAACTCAGTGCAACATAATAGAGAATCCAAAAATAGATTCCAATATATATGGTAATTTAATAAGTGATACTGATGGCATTTTAATTGAGGGGAAAGATAGATTATAACACAATTAACCATATATCTATAGAAGAAAGCATATGTTGGCCCCCGCATCCGAGAAGATTGTTTTCAGTGTTAAGAAACAAAAACCTCGTGATTCAGTAGCTTAAACAAATGGGGGTTGTTTTTACAAGTAGGTCTAGGGGAGGGAGTGTAATTCGGTCTATGTCAGCTGCCCAAGGACACAGTCTCCTTTCTTTCTGCTCCATCATCCTCAGTGTTTTGGCTTTCATTTTTACCACTGCAAGATGAAGGCAGAAACTGCAGGCACAATATCCACATTACGGCAAGAAAGTAGGGAAAATGGTTTTAGAGGCAGGCTTAAAAGATTCTTACTTGCTTTTAAACAAGTTTTTGTTTTTACTCAGAAAAGAATGCTTTCTTCCATGGCCTTGTGTTTGTAGCCCAATCAGAGTCACATGACCCCGAAACTATAAGGGAACCTGAGATATCAACTCTTAGCTTCCAGCCTTCACAAAAAAGAAATGCCAGAAGGACAGGATTTAAGACATTGTTGGAGAATAAGCCAACCCACAGAGTCTGTCATATGTAAGAGAAAAAAACTTTATGTTAAAGAATTAAATGTAAATTAAAACATATGTTTGTTAAAAGATAAACAACAACAAAGGAGACTGTATACAAATAACACATGCTGGAGAGGGTACAGAGAAAAGAGAACCCTCCTACACTGTAGGTAGAAGTGTAAATTGATGCAGCCACCAGGGAGAACAGTGTGAAGGTTCTTTAAAAATTAAAAACAGAGTTGCCATATGATCCAGAAATCTACTCCTGGGCTTATATTCAAAGAAAACCATAATTTGAAAAGATATATGCATCCCAGTGTTCACAGCAGCACTATTTATAATAGCCAAGACATGGAAGCAACCTAAATGTCCATGGACAGTTGAATGGATAAAGAAGATATACATATACATACACAATATTCCATTGTGTATACATATACACACATTGGAATATTGTGTTCAGTAGCTCTGCTGTGTCTAACTTTTCACGATCCCATAGACAGGCTCTTCTGTCCATGAGATTTTCTAGGCAAGAATACTGGAGGGGAATTTCCCTCCAGGGAATCTTCCTGACCCAGGGATTGAACACAAGACTCCTGAGTCTCCTGCATTGGCAAGCAGATTCCTTACCACTGAGCCCCCTGGGAAGCCCACAGTGGAACATGACTCAGGCATAAAAGAAAATGAAGTAATGTTATTTGCAGCAAAATAGATGCACCTAGAGATTATCATACTAAGTAAAGTAACTCAGAAAGAGAAAGACAAATTTATGATATTACTTATATGTGGAATCTAAAATATGACACAAATAAACTCATCTATGAGACAAACAGACTCACAGACAGAGAAAACAAACTTACTGTTACTAAAAGGGAAAGGAGGTAAGGGAGGAATAAACTAGGCCTTTGGGATTAACAGATACCACCACTATATATAAAATAGATAAACAAGGTCTGACTGTATAACACAGGCAACTGTATACAATATCCTGTAATAAACCATAATGGAAAGGATTATGAATAAAGCGTATGCATATATGTATAACTGAATCACTTTGCCATATACTAGAAACTAACAGTGGAGAAGAAAATGGCAACCTGCTCCAGTATTCTTGCTTAGAGAATCCCGTGGACAGAGGAGCCTGGTGGGCTGCTGTCCATGGGGTCTCACAGAGTCGGACACGACTGCAGCAACTTAGCACGCATGCATGCATTGGGGAAGGAAATGGCAACCCACTTCAGTATTTTTGCCTGGAGAATTCCAGGGATGGAGATGCCTGGTGGGCTGCCATCTACTGGGTCGCACATGAGCCGGACAAGACTGAAGCAACTTAATAGCAGCAGAATCAGCAGAAACTAACAAACCAACCCTGAATACTCATTGGAAGGACTGATGCTAAAGCTGAAGCTCAAATGCTTTGGCCACTGGATAAAAAGAGCTGACTCATTGGAAAAGATCTTAATGCTGGGAAAGATTGAGGGCAGGAGGAGAAGAGGGTGACAGAGGATGAGACTGTTGCACGGCATCATCAACACAATGGACGTGAGTCTGAGTAAGCTCTGGGAGATAGTGAAGGACAGGGAAGCCTGGTGTGCCACAGTTCATGGGGTTACAAAGAGTTGGACATAATTTATTGACTGAACAACAACAACAAAACACATTATAAATCAACTATCCTTCAGTATAGATAAATAAAGACTACATATCCATCTGGGAGTGGGGGAGGCATTCTTCAACAGCTTTGGAAAATTATACATAATAAGATGATTACTTATTTTTTTAATTTATAAAAACATACATAGGGTTAATAAACAAAACCTTCAGGAAACGTACACACACACACAAATCCACCACAAAGAATCCTTACAAATCTACAAGATAAAAAGCTCAAATTTTAAAAATGGGCAAAAGCTGTTGGTTAGGTAACTTGTAGGATCAGTAAATTGAAAGAGCAAAATGACAAAAAAGTGTTCAACTTCCCTTCTTATTAGCAAAATGCAAATTTAATTAACAACTAAATATCACTTTATATTAGACCCACAAACATTTTCTAAAGAGAGAGCTACCTCCTGTAGTGAGAACCCCAGCAAAAGGATATTCTTTTCCCTGGTGGTGGAAATGTCAAGTTTTATATCCTTTTCAGAGGGCAATCTGGTAGCACCTTTTAAAATCTGAAATAAATACACTCTTGTCCTTAGAAATAACATTCTTAGGAACCTATCTCATAAAATTAAAGGCATTGAAACATAAGTCTCTAACTGTAAGAAGATTAACCACAATATTGTTTATAGTGACAAAACACTGGGTGAGGGGAATTTAACATCAATCAATAGGAAAATGGTTGGTTAATTATGTTATATTCACATTCTGGAGTAATATGTAGCCCACTGTTAAAAAAACAAAGAAATTTTACCAAAATTTACAAGACTTCTTATACATCCTTAAACATATTTTTTTATATATAGAACAGATGAATAATATCCTAGCTTCTGGCTAAGGATAGGACTTTTGTGTCACAGCCATTTTTTCTCAGCTGTTTTCTGATTTATTCCACTATTTTAGATTCTGACATTGCAAATAAGATGCAATCTCCTCTGTGCAAAATCTTGTCACTTTTTCCTTAAAATATACAGTTTTCTTCATCTCTGAATTCAGGTCCAGATGTCCAGTTCATGTGTCAGGCTATATCCAGGCTCGTGTAATTTTTTTTAATCATCCAGATTAGAACTCTGTGAGGCTTTTTAATTTTACACTCAGATCTCGTCTCAACTTAGGGAAGTTTTCCTCTGATTGTTCAAGGATTGCCTCTCCTGTACTCTCCTGTACTCTTTTTTCCTAAGTCACCATCACCCCTTTAACTCATATGGAATCTTCTGAGTTTCTTTTCCAATTATTTATCTTTTTATTTGTGATTTCTTCATCTTTTAACACTCTGCTAGGAGCTTTTCTTTTGCACATGAACGTCTCCTCTAATTAGCTATTGAATTTTGCATTTAAAAAGTAATGATTTGGGAGGCTTTACTCGTAGCTCAGTGGTAAGGAATCCACCCAGGAGACGTGGGTTCCATTCCTGATCAGAAAGATCCCTCCTGCCTCAAAGCAACGAAGCTCATGAGCCGCAACTACTGAGCCTGTGCTCTAGAGCCCAAGAGCAGCAACTACTGAAGTCCCCGTGCCCTGGAGCCTATGATCTGCAACACGAGAAGCCCCTGCAATGAGAAGCCTGTGCACCACAGCTAGAGAGCAGCCCCCACTCAGCAACCAGAGGAAAGCCTGTGCAGCAACAAAGACCCAGGGCAGCCAAAAATAAATACATACATAAAATTAGGTTTTTTTAAATAATGATTTTTGAACTCCCACACTGACTTATGTTACATTTGCTTCTTTCTATATGATCTTATTTTCCTTTTTGTTTTCATGTTCATCTCCTTCCTCTGGCAGATTTATTTGATTACTATAATTCAGTTGATAATCTGAAACCCTCTTTGAAAGGCTTAGCAGTTTAGATAGATGCCAATTGGGTTTTTATATCTGATAGCAGGATATGTTTAATACACAGAATAATGCAGGTGGAGAAAGGAAGCATGACCTCCAGTTTTGAGTACAATTAGCTCTGTCTGAGACTTGTCTAGTTTTGAGTGTCCCACATTTCCTCAACCTGTAAGGCAGGGAAGATGCACCTCATGGTACAGTTTCATTTGGGCATCAGGAAACACTGGCACTCACCTCCTGGTCAGTATCAGACCACACAAAGATCCAAATAACAAGAATTTTCTATGATTAAACTTGCTGGTCCGTGCCTTTACCTCTGCAACTATCTCTAACCAGTTTCTCAGCACAGAAGAGGATGATCCCTGAACGAGTTCAATAGAGAGAAAGAAACGAGCAGCCTGTAGATCTCTTTAGGTCCCGGGCTCTGGAGATGTGAATAACTCAACATCAAAGATGAAAAAGAAATCCTGTTTACACTGCTATTCCAGTTACTGTGGACAATTCAAAGACAAAAAGCCCAAATCCCAAGATGTTTTTATTCTTTTAAAAAACACTGTAGGCTTCCTATGTGTTGAAATATAGTTCATACCAC
Source organism: Madoqua kirkii (assembly GCA_006408675.1). Lineage (NCBI taxonomy): Eukaryota > Metazoa > Chordata > Mammalia > Artiodactyla > Bovidae > Madoqua > Madoqua kirkii. Next base: position 3,790 of record SJYC01075576.1, on the reverse strand, counting down.
TAGACAGAAATTACACCCCCAGTTCTTTCTAAGACATGTCCTTCTGTATCTCAGGTTGAGTATATAGCTGTTGTGGAAAAATGCCCCCAGATTATTAGAAGTACAGTGAGCTATGCCCAAAATATTATTAGTGCCCCTACTGTTTTACTGGAGGCACAACCTCAAGTCTTCCCAAGGTCCTATATGTGTATGCTTAGTTGTGTTCGAATCTTTGCAACCCCATGGACTGTAACCCTCCAGGCTGCTCTGTCCATGGAATCTTCTAGCCAACAATACTGGAGTGGGTTGCCATTTCCTGCTCTAGGGAATCTTCCCAACTCAAGAACTGAACCCCACATCTCTCGCATCTCCTGCATTGGCAGCCAGATTCTTTGCCACTTCTCCACCTGGGAAGCTAACCAAGGGTATTATAGCCATACCTCATATTTTGATCTCTGCCCTGAGGTCACTTCTCTTTGAGAACATTTTGCTGGCTGGAAAACCATTTTGGTACCTCTGTATTTCCTCTAAATTCTGAAAACTAAACATTTCATTTTCAGTCCATCTGGCTCTCCTCAGGTTTGTCATACTCGTTGGCAACTTTAACATCCTACCTGGAAACTTCTTTAGCAAAAACCTGAGATTAAATACTTTTCTCTATTTCTCATGTTATTGCAAGTAGGAGTTTCAATGTTTTGCCAGTACATAATTTTTCTCCAGCCTAAAATGACATTTCTCTTACTGTCCTCCAGATTTTTAGCAACCTTCTCCTCAAGGCCCCTCCACTTTCTTTATTTAATAATCACCTTGAGGTGCTTCCAGATTTTTCTGTCACTGACCCTCAAGCCAGCACCACAGGCTTTAGTTTTGCATTCCTGCAGTGCTCCATGTTAATGGCAGCATCCGAATTCTGTACCAGTTACCTATGGCTATACAACAAGCTACTCCAAAAGCAGATTTAAATCAGAAGCAATCTTCATTTTTTTCTTGCATATCTGCAGTTTGGATAGAGCTCATTGAGGAAGATTCATCCAGATGGCATGTAGTACAGGAGGGAGGACTTCAAATGGCTGGAGGGTAGGACAACTTGGGGTTTCGCAGAAATCTCTCTCTCTCAAGTCCTCTCCATAGAGTCTCTCCACATGATCTTTCCAGCCCACCACTTTGAGTAATCCATCTCCATGGTTATGTAAGGGCCCAAGAACAAGAAACCAAGCAGGATGCTGCAAGTCTTTTTACAGTGTTCTTTGTTATTCAGTGGTGGTCATGGTGATTTAGTTGCTCAGTCCTGTCTGACTCTTGCAATCTCATGGACTGTAGCCTACCAGGCTCCTTTATCCATAGGATCTCCCAGGCAAGAATACTGGAGTGGGTTGCCATTTCCTCCTCCAGGGGATCTTCCTGACCCAGGGATCAAACCCATATCTCCTGCATTGCAGGCAGATTTTTTTACCCATTGAGCCACCAAGGAAGCCCCTTCTTATACAGGGTCATCTCAAATTCAGTGAGAAAAGAGGACTATACAAGGACACGTACAAGGGGACAAGGATTATCAGCAATCAAGGTCAACCTGGAGGCTAATTACCACAACCAGTTCTCCTTCTTTACCCAGGCCACACATCTTTAATTTATTTATCACATATTATTATAAACATTCACTATTTTATTTCCTCCTTTATGCAACAACCAACCTTTCAAGTCTGTGATGCCATCCAACCATCTCATCCTCGGTTGTACCCTTCTCCCACTGCTTTCAATCTTTCCCAGCATCAGGGTCTTTTCCAGTGAGTCAGTTCTTCACATCAGGTTGGCAAAGTATTGGAGCTTCAGCTTAGCATCAGTCCTTCCAGTGAATTTTCAGGACTGATCTCCTTTAGGATTGACTGGTTGGATCTCCTTGCAGTCCAAAGGATTCTCAAGAGTCTTCTCCAACACCACAGTTCAAAACCATCAATTCTTTGTTCTCAGCTTTCTTTATGGTCCAGCTTTCACATCCATACATGACTACTAGAAAAACTATAGCTTTGACTAGATAGACTTTTGTTGGCAAAGTAATATCTCTGCTTTTGAATATGCTATCTAGATTGGTCGTAGCTTTTCTTCCAAGGAGCAAGGGTCTTTTAATTTCATGGCTGCAGTCACCATCTGCAGTGATTTTGGAGGCCAAGAAAATAAAGTCTGTCACTGTTTCCACTGTTTCCCCAATATTTGCCATGAAGTGATGGGACCTGATGCCACGGTCCTAGTTTTTTGAATGTTAAGTTTAGTTTTAAGCCAACTTTTTCACTCTGCTCTTTCACTTTCAAATTATAAAATATCCCAAAAAAATATACAATGGTGAACCCCTGTGAAAAGCTCTTTTTAGTTAATATGCAGCTACAAAATAGTGAGAAAGATCTTTTAATAAGCATACCATAAATTACATATTAAATAGTTCTTTCTACTTCATAGAAGTATCTTCCTTCAAGACTAGTTTAGTGATTATTTTTTGTTCAAAAGTTGCCACAAAGTAGATTGTGTGCCACTGAGGATATTAATCACTTTATTTTAAAAGTTTGGGATTGTTTTTCTACTATTATCCAGAGAGGGTAGACAATAGATGAAATAAGTAGTATATAATCTAATATACAGGCCTCCCTGGTAGCTCAGCTGGTAAAGAATTGTCTGCAAGGCAGGAGACCCCAGTTCGATTCCTGGGTCAGGAAGTTCCCCTGGAGAAGGGACAGGCTACCCACTCCAGTATAGTTGGGCTTCCCAGGTTGCTTAGCTGGTGAAGAATTTGCCTGCAGTGCAGGAGCCCTAGGTTCCATCCCTGGATCAGAAAGGTGCCCTGAGAAGGGCGTGGCAACCCACTCCAGTATTCTTGCCTGGAGAGACAGAGCGGCCTGGTGGGCTACAGGCCACAGGGTTGCAAAGAGTCAGACAAGACTGACCAACTATGTACAGCACAACAATCTTATATAAACACATATTCATACATTAATAAATATATATATATTTATTCTACCATCTTGCTACAAAATCTGTTTTTAAATATTATGATTATCCACAAAGAACAGATTTTCCAGTACTGAGAATGTTTAAAATAAAATCCATTGTTAGTAATTTTCAAGAAAAATCACAAAATATTTGGGGTCAATGATAGTTGTGTTAGAGTTGATTCACAGACTTCTAAAGTGACAGCTTATAGTGTGATAGTATCCACAGTTTCTGATTTGTCTATGAAATTTATTTCATTTAAAGTTTGTTGACAGACACTATAAGAACCCAGGGGTGCATTCTGAAAGCTGTAATTTGACAGTGCCAGAATAAAAGTGCTTGGCTGACTTGTCAAATAGAACTTTCCTTATTATAACTTCTATGATAATAACATAAATCAGTACAACTGAAAACAATTTACATTAGTTGGTTACATTTGAAAAGGCCAAAAGACTTATGGATAACAGCAGTAACTCTGCGTATCCCTATAAAAATCTACATTATGGCTTGCTCTACCCAATAAAATGTGAATGACTGGGTTTTGCATTTCAATTATTGCATGAAAGCATTTCTAGGATATTAACAACCAGCTGGTAAAGCCTTTTATCATTTCATGGCATAACATTGTTTAATTTCAGGTTAATAACCATGTTTTATGCCACTTTTTGTCATCAGTTTTTCCCCCCTTACCCTCGTCAATCTGGTAATTATTATGTAAAAATCTACTTATAAGTTCTTTAATAAGTTAGTTGCATGATACATCAATTTAGCATTATTTACACACTGTAGAACATAAACTCATTATTTGTGTACCATAACAAAATATTAGGAA
>SJYC01075575.1:0-20859 GCA_006408675.1 Madoqua kirkii | reverse complement strand
CCCATCCAGGAATCAAATCGGGGTCTCCTGCATTGCAGGCAGATTCTTTACCAGCTGAACTATCAAGAAAGCCCCTATTTGCTTAATGTTGGCAATTTGTCTTGTTTGGTTTTGTTTACTTGTGTTGGTTAGGTCATTTCAAAGACCCTTAGCTTTGTTCTGACACAGAATTTCTTTCAATAAATTCTAAAATAGTTCTCATGGGCTTGTTGTATTGCTTCTAGGGGTCTTTGCATCTATCTATACCATCAAATGTATCCTTGATCCTTAATCCCATCTGCTAATATAACAGATTTTTGTGGCTTTTGTTGTTGTTGTTGTTAGGGGGTGGGCGGCAAGCCAGGCAACATGTGGGATCTCAGTGCCCGGACCAAGGATCAAACTTGAGTTCCCTGCAGTGGAAGTACAGGGTCTTAACCACTGGACCACCAGGGAAATCCCAACAGATTTCTTGTATTAATTCCTACATATAGAAATGTATGGTGGATCCAGAGACCCAAAGAGGTAAACACAGGAAGCGGAAACTAGAGTTAAAATGGGGAGCAGATGGACAAGTGAGGAAAGAAGCACAGCCGTAAGAACTTATTTCAGCTTGTCATCTCTTGCAGGAAACATGAAATGGGGTCCCTGATTCCTTGACCTCATCACCATCAGGGAGGTATTCCTCCATTCAGTAATGTCCCCAGGTCACTAAAGGTCACATAACACTGCCCAGCACCTTGCACATTTTCCTAGTATGCTTGATATCTGTCCAAAATGACTTTACCCTTTCTCTTCTGTTGACAGTCTACCTTCCATTCCCTCCTCCCCCACCATCAAAGAGCTTTGTCTTTTACTTTATTAAAAAAACAGAAGCAGCACGAGCAACCACACCTCTAGCAACCCACCCACATGTCGTTTCATCTGCCTCTGTGGCTCTGCCTCCCCGCCACAGAAGTGACTTTTCTGCCTCTTTGCTGCTCTCAAAGGCTCACACATCCTCTTGGCATAGAATCTCTCCTTCAACGCTCTCCCCAGGAGTCTGCAGTACCAATTTCTCTGTCTCTAGTGGACCGTTTTCAATAGCTGCATACCTACTTATTAACTCCCACCCTAAAATAATAAACAAAATTCTTCTTCTCATATCATATTCAGTTGCCATTTCAATAATTCATGATTCAATAATGAACCCTAAATTACTCTAGCAGTGACCTTTACATATATGTCATAATCTCTACAAAACCTCCTGCTTCTAACTTAACATGGTCAAAAGGAAATGTCCATCCTCAAAGCAGATAAAGCTTTGTCTGGTGCCAGATGGCCCTGCCCATGCCATCCACTCTGGGAAGTGAAATGAAGAAAGGGCCTGAGATCACCCCCAAAGAATAAAGCTTGCTACTCACACAGCAACTTGCCAAATATATGAACATACACATTCTTAGTTTTCCTCTATACACTTTTTAAAGGGCATTCACTTGTGTCTAGTTTGTTCTGTACGATGGGGCACAGGGGAACATTGTTGCCTCAATAGTGTGACAATACACACAAAATTAGAATTTGTTTGTTTTGGCTTCTCCAAGTTTTGCATTATTCTTACTTTCTATTCTTTTTCATTCTTTTTTCTTGTTCAAAATCATGGAGTAGTCAATTCTGATTTGAAAGTTACAAGGCACATTCCAACTATATCTATCTCAGAGTAAGGAGGTGAAAAACACACTAAAAGTCACCATCGTTTTTCTGCCCCTATACAGAACCAGAACCAACTGTTTTGAATATGTATTTGTGCTTCCATATATCAGTTTTCTCATCACTGCCTGAACTTTCATTGGGCTAATGTGAAAATGAAAAGAAAATACATAAGAAAGCACATAAGTAAAATGTGCTAACATAAAGATTTATATCAAGATTGCCATGGGGAAAAGCAACATCTCCTTACCAGCTCTTAAATTGTACCCCAATGTTTATCACAGCACTGTTTATAATAGCCAGGACATGGAAGCAACCTAGATGTCCATCAGCAGATGAATGGATAAGAAAGCTGTGGTACATACACACAATGGAGTATTACTCAGCCATTAAAAAGAAAAAATTTGAATCAGTTCTAATGAGGTGGATGAAACTGGAGCCAGTTATACAGAGTGAAGTAAACAGAATGAAGAAAAACACCAATACAGTATACTAATGCATATATATGGAATTTAGAAATATGATAATGATAACCCTGTATGCAAGACAGCAAAAGAGACACAGATATATAGAACAGTCTTTTGGACTCTGTGGGAGAGGGAGAGGGAGAGGGTGGGATGGTTTGGGGGAATGGCATTGAAACATGTATAATATCATATAAGAAACGAATCTCCATTCTAGGTTCGATGCAGTATACAGGATGCTTGGGGCTGGTGCACTGGGATGACCCAGAGGGATGGTACGGGGAGGGAGGAGGGAGGGAGATTCAGGATGGGGAACATATGTATACCCATGGCAGATTCATGTTGATGTATGGCAAAACCAATACAATATTGTAAAGTAATTAACCTCCAATTGAAACAAATAAATTTATATTAAAAAATAATAAAAGCCTTGACCTGTCCTAATTCATCATTTTGGTTTTATGCTATATTTTAATGATGGTATTTTTATAAAGAATACATATCTTTAATATAAGCCATGCTGAAACACTTTTTGAAAATGAGTGTAAGTTCTCATAAACTAACAAACACAGTAATATACTCAGCACCAAAGATTTCTGTTGAACAGAAAAGCTGTACTGCTACTCTCTATTTTCCATTGATCTTTCTAACACAGATATTACCAACACAATCATTGTAGACATTAGGGATGAACAAATGTTTCTTGTTGAGTGTTGTCCTGTGCCCTGTGGAAGGTTCAGTACCTCTCTGGTCTCTACCCACCAGATGCCAAGAGCACACATATACCCCAAGATGTGACAATTAAAAATCTCTCCAGACACTGCCAAATGTCCCAGTGCACAAAACCACCACTGCCAGAGAACCATTGCTTTAACAGAATCTAAAATGACTTTCCTTAGAGCTGACTTTCCTGAGAGTCAAGGAATAAACTATTTAGTATGTTTTATTATCAACTATATGGGCTTCCCTAGTGGCTCAGATGGTAAAGCATCTGTCTGCAATGCAGGAGACCCGGGTTCAATCCTTGGGTTGGGAAGATCCGCTGGAGAAGGAAATGACAAATCACTCCAATATTCTTGCCTGGAAAATCCCATGGACCACGGAGCCTGGTAGGTTACCGTCCATGGGGTCGCAAAGAGTCAAACACGACTGAGTGACTACACTTCACTATACGGGTAAGACTAGGTTGATTTGGGGGGAACTATTTCTAGAGCAGAATGGAGAAAGGGGTGAAAATCATGAAAAATCTTAATGTCTCAGGTTCTTCACTATTTCACTGAAAGTTTTTCAAATGTTTGTTTTGAATTTAGAAAATTCCTCAGACCTGCACATGAAATAAGAAGAAAAAAGAAAAAAAAAACTGTTTTTTGAAAATCTACTGTGGTCTAAGCACTGCATTTAATATTTTCCATACATTATCTGTTATCTCACTCAACATGGTAAGTAAGAGCATGGGTTCTATAGGATACAAACTTCAGTTTGTCTTGTCTTAGCCCCTTCTTAGTTGTGCAACATTATACATTGCTGCTTAATTACCTTGAGCTACAGGCTTCTTCGATTGTACATATGGTTAACAATAGTTTCTACCTCATAGGATTACTATAAGATTTAAATGTGACAACAAATGAGCAAAGTCACAAATGCTTACGCTGTAAATATTCCCAGATGTGAAATAGGGAAACCTTAGTCTTTCATCATAGTAAAATTTGGCAATTTACAGGTCCTTAAAATGTCACATCTTTCAAATAAAATTTCAATGATTTCTTTTCTACTCCTTATCTAATTTCCTTGGCATACATTGCAATTTTTCAAGTTCTTCAGCCTTGAGAGATTAATGTTGTATGATAAATTCTGTCAGACTAAAAGTGATAATGTCCTTTGGCTTATTTGCAGTAACGGTTTAATAAGCTATTCTGAGACCCAGTGTCATCTGTAAAAACAAAAGTCCGAATACTTAAGAGTGGATGTATTTTTAATGCACTCTATGAATAATAATGGATTAAAAACTGACAATAGATGTCAGAGAGGGAAAAGTAGAAACCCCATCATTCCGTTCCTCGGGTTTTGTATTTTATCTTTGATAGTATAATATATATATATATATTTTTAAAGCAGAATTTTAAAACACTATGTTTGATTATATTGAGTATAATACAGTCACTTGAAATGCTCCATTTTTATTAATTTTGATATACAGTGACACAGAAGTAAGAGTGATGACTTAGTAACTGCACAGGCAACTGCTTGACTTATTTTCTGTCTCTATAAAAGCTAAATTAAACCTGAAAAGTAAGTTTAATATCATCAAGTTATCTCTCCATATAGATGATTCTTAAATAGCAAATATTGGTAGGGATTCTAATAGCTGAATATGGAAGAGATTTTGGGATCTTATCACAGGCCACTAAGGAGCAGTTGAGCAAATTACATGCTTCTGTACAGTCCACATAATATACCAGTAGGAAACGTCCAGTGTTATTAATTCTTACTTTGATTTAAATACGTTGTTTAGGATCATACATTTAATCCCAGATATTCAAGGTTTATAAATATTGTACATATTAAAGATCAGCTGATGACCAGGTATACAAAACTATTATTTGCACTTAAATTAAGACTATATAATTCCTACAGAATCCCTATCAAAATAAATATATATATATATATATATATATATATATATAAAATACTTTAAAAATTCAATCACCAGGGGACTTCCTTGGTAGTCCAGCATTTCAGACTCCAAGCTTCCAATGGAGAGGGCTAAGGTTCAATCCCTGGTCAGGGAACTAAGATCTCAAAACCCACACTGTGCTACAAAAAAAAAAGAAAATAATTAAAAATTCAATCACTGAGTCAGGAGAATATAGACAACTTTTAAATATGAAATCAGCTGCAATCATGGTAGGTAATTTGCCTTGCACAAACAAAAATTACTTGATAATATGAAATTGATGATGCCGAGTATATCATGCGAAATGCGAGGCTGGATGAAGCACAAGCCGGAATCAAGATACCCAGGAAACATATCAATAACCTCAGATACCACCCCTATGGAAAAAAGTGAGGAAGAACTAAACAGCTTCTTAATGAAAGTGAAAGAGGGGAGTGAAAAAGCTGGCTTAAAACTCAACATTCAAAAAACCAAGATCATGGCATCAGGTCCCATCACTTCATGGCAAATAGATGGAGAAACAATGGAAACAGTGAGAGACTTTATTTTCTTGGGCTCCAAAATCACTGCAGATGGTGACTGCAGCCATGAAATTAAAAAACACTTGGTCCTTGGAAGAAAAGTAATGACCATAAAAAGCAGAGAAATTACTTTGCCAACAAAGGTCTGTCTAGTCAAAGCTATGGTTTTTCCAGTAGTCATGTATGGATGTGAGAGTTGGACTATAAAGAAAGCTGCATGCCAAAGAATTGATGCTTTTGAACTGTGGTGTTGGAGAAGACTCTTGAGAGTCCCTTGGACTGCAAGGAGATCCAACCAGTCAGTCCTAAAGGAAACCAGTCCTGAATATTCATTGGAAGGACTGATGCTTAAGCTGAAGCCCTAATACTTTGGCCACCTGAAAAACTAACTCACTGGAAAAGATGCTGGGAAAGATTGAAGGCAGGAGGAGAAGGGGACAACAGAGGATGAGATGGTTGGATGGCATCACAGACTCAATGGACATGAGTTTAAGCAAGCTAAAGGAGCTGGTGATAGACAGGGAGGCCTGGCGTGCTGCAGTCCATGGGGTCACAAAGAGTCAGACATAACTGAACAACTGAACTGAACTGAATGGATGATAGAACAATGTATTTAGTTGCTCTGTGGTGTCCAACTCTTTGTGAAACAGAGGATGAGATGGTTGGATGGCATCACAGACTCAATGGACATGAGTTTAAGCAAGCTAAAGGAGCTGGTGATAGACAGGGAGGCCTGGCGTGCTGCAGTCCATGGGGTCACAAAGAGTCAGACATAACTGAACAACTGAACTGAACTGAATGGATGATAGAACAATGTATTTAGTTGCTCTGTGGTGTCCAACTCTTTGTGACTCCATGGACCATAGCCCACCAGGCTCTTCTGCCCATAGGGATTCTCCAGGCAAGAATACTGGAGTGAGTTGCCATGCTCTCTTCCAGGAGATCTTCCCAACCCAAGGATCAAACTCAGCTCTCCTCCGTTGCAGGCAGATATTTTACCATCTGAGCCACCAGGGAAGCCCCAAGAGAACAATGCCTGTACTTAACTAAAAAGTTGACCTTAGACCACTGTATAATTTCTCCTGTCGGTCTGTGAGATCCTTTCAAAAACATCCCCCATCCCATTAGCTGGTGTTCTTTCACCTGTAAATACCTAAAATGACTGGTTTACTCTCCACGTGAACATCTATAATGCCTCCTTCAGCGTCTGAATCTTGGTAATCCATTTCCGCATAGACACTTTATAAGGGCCCAATACCCCTGGGGCAGCCCTTTTGGAAAAAGCCTCTTTTTAAGATGGCTCTGGTGCTGCTCTAATGCCATAACACTCTGATCTCTTCAACCACATGAGTAGCTAGCTGTGTTTTCTCCACGAGTAGCTTCCAACTTTGGTTTTGAGTCTCTTCCTTTATAAATAAACTTAAGTAGTCTTATACCTTGCTCTGAATGAGTGCTTCTTAATATCAATTGTATGGTTGTTGGTATTTGGCGCCTTGGCCAAAGTTAGGCAGAGTACCAAATTGGTCTCCTGTTTCAAAGACAACAAAGAAACATTCATTTATATATACATACATTCATATATACATACAGCCATTCAACTCAATTTACTGATGGTCTGCTAGTATTTGGGATCCAAAGCAGGGGAAGAGAAGTTAGCTATGGTAAAAAGAAAGTCACTTCCTCTCACTTATTAAAAAATAAAGAATAAACTATCACTAAAGTTGGAGATATTTGTAATTTGGTGATACTTTAGGCTTCTTTTTTTACTCTTGTCCAAATATTTTCCCTTTCAATTGCATATAAAATAGGTGATTAAAATATTACACACATATGATGAGATCTTGGCAATAAAGTTTGAGGAAATAGAAACAAAGCTATAATAATAATTCAATGAAAGTTTAAATACTCTTACTTTGACACTGAATGGGATCAAATATATAAACATTAAGCACAGTCATTAACCAGGCCGTTTTTAATAGTACAATACAAAAATAAATTAAACTGAGAAAAATTACAGGCCAAAATTCTGACGTTTGCAGAAAACCAAGCACACCAGGTGCTATTGATTTATTATTCTCAACAAAGAGCTTTAAGATAACAAACACTGTTTTAAGATATGCTCAAATTTTGCTAAAGCCCTCTGGAGAACAATTAAGAGAAAACATCTGTACCATACAATTTGTACCGTACATACGAGCTTCCCCAGTGGCTCAGATGATAAAAAACCCACCTGTGATGTGGGAAACCTGGGTTTGATCCTTGGGTTGGGAAGATCCCATGGAGAAGGAAATGGCAACCTACTCCAGTATTCTTGCCTGAAGAATCCCCATGGACCCAGGAGCCTGGTGGGCTACAGTCCATGGAGTCACAAAGAATCAGACACAGCTTAGCAGCAGGCAAGGCATGATATGGCATGCTTTATTTTTGTCTGAAGAAAATTGAGAGAATAAACTTTACTGCATTTTGTATCCTGAAGAAGGGAATATTTAATATTCTCAGAGCATCATGTGGTTATACAGATCCATGAAAGATTACAGTAAGAAAAAATTACATTATGTCTCTGGTTTGTGAATGACAAAGGGAAAATTGCTTCCTACTTCAAAGGGAAAAATCATAGAACTACAGAACTTAAAACTTTAGGATGTCATTAAAACTGTTTTCCTGTCAGATGGTGTCTAAGACCAGATTTTAGAAAAACAATCATTGAGACTTATTCATCTCATAGTGATGTCTCAAACCCCAACTCCAACACATAGATATGACTAAATGTTACAGGGTCTGTTGTGACTCCTTTCTTTTTGAAAAATTGCTATACCTATTTTCATATCATTCTGAGGCAGCAATGCATTTTAAAACACAGATTCACTAACAAAAGTCCCTGGATTTATATTCTGGCCCTAGAAACTCTTAGCTATGAAACTTGCTAAAAGTGACAGTGAAGTCACTCAGTCGTGTCCAACTCCTTGTGACCTCATGGACTGTAGCCCACCAGGCTCCTCTGTCCATGGGATTCTCCAGGCAAGAATACTGGAGTGGGTTGCCATTTCCTTCTCCAAGGGGATCTTCCTGACCCAGGGACTGAACCCAGATCTCCTGTATTGCAGGCAGAGGTTTTAACTTCTGAGCCACTAGGGGAAACTTGCTAAACTCAACCTTTTTGTACCTTAGCTCCTTCAGATGTTAAATGAATAATGCATTTACCTCAGTCTGTCCTGAGAATAAAACTGCAAGAGCAACTGATGCAGAGCAAATACTTTTTTGTTAATTTAGCCTCGGCACACAGCTTGTGAGATCTTAGTTCGCTGTTCAGGGATCAGACTAAGGCCCTGGTAGTAAAAGTGCCAAGTCCCAACACTGGACCACCAGAGGATTCCTGCAAAAGAGTTATTTACTTTTAATAAAATTCAACCATTACTATTAATAACGATTCATCAACTTCTCTGTGCCTGTTTTTGCATTTTTGTATTGATATTTTCATATTAAATCATTCCTTGCATCCTGAAGTCAGATATTTCCTTTCTTACACCTTCAAGCTTAATGCATATAGTAGCACTCAGCAAAACCATTTCAAACCAATGGACTTGTGTTTAGAAACCTCTGTATTTGTTTGTCAAACCTGTGAAAAACATTTTGCACAAAGAGGCAGGTTCACTATGAAACAGACAAAAATGATACAGTTTAAACCAGTAAAGAGAAAAATGGTTCAAATGGCCAAGACTAAAGGAGGACAGTCATAAGCCAAAGAAAACTGAGTATGAGAATTTTATGTGGACTCACAGCATTAAAATGTCTCATGAAATTTTCTTTAACTTTCTACTTGGCCCCAGGTTCAAAGGGAGGAACCTGAAGCAGAAAGCAGACCCTTGACACTGAAAAATTTCTGTATTGAGAATAATCCAATATTTTCCAGAAGAAAAATTTAAAATAATCAACTGCTGTTAAAGAAATTTTGAAGATAATTGCCCTAAGTCTCTGAAAAGTACTATGGTTGTGGACAAATATGAATATATTCTCTTTTTATGTTAAAGGATTTAGAGTCAGTTTAGGAGCAAGGCTGTAGGATTACCTGTAGCTTTGTGTGCATAGCAAACATGTATTTTTTACTGACATAAAATCCTGGTGGAGCTCAGTCATGTCCTATTCTTTGCAGTCTCATGGACTGTAGCCCACCAGGCTCATCTGTCCATAGAATTTTCCAGGCAAGAATACTGGAGCAAGTTGCCATTTCCTATTTCAGGGGATCTTCCCAAGTCAGGGATCAAACCCACATCTTCTGCATTGGCAGATGGATTCTTTACCACCAGCACCATCTGGGAAGTCCCCAGTAATCCTGGAGTCATCCACAGATCTCTCTCTTTTCTCACCTATTGCATCTAGCACATAAGGAAATCCTGTTGTCTCTACTTAAAAATATATCCCATTTGCCATGGTCCCTTCAGGAACCAACTCTGGTCTGGGACACTAACATCTCCACCCAGGTAAGCAAGGCTGCTCCTTCTCTCTTTGTGTCTCAAGAGTCTTTTCCATGGGGCCATCAGAGTGGGTCTTTCAAAATATAAATTAGATCATGACACTTTTCACAGAAAACTCCAAAAACTCTTTATCTCACTCAAAAAAAAAACAAAAACATAAAGTATTAAAATGATGTAAAAGACACTCCGGAACCTGCTGCCCAATGAGCTTCTCTGCCCGTCTACATGCACCCCTCATTTACAATGCTTCGCAGCGCTGCCTCCTGCGGGTCCTCAGACACACCAAGCATGGTCTCCCCAGAGCCCTGTGCAGCTGAGGAGCTCTTGGCCTGAGTAACCCTTTCCCTGTATTTCACATGTCCAGCCACCTCAGTCCTGCAAGTCTCTACTGCGGTATCTTTTTCTGTGAAGCTTCTAGGATCATTCTAGCCACTTCCCAGCACCATTCACATCTTTATTTTCCTCCGTAGCACTTACTCTAATCTATTTCATACACACACACAGAGACCTCTGCTAAAGCATATTTTTCATGAGGCAGACTGTTCTGTATTGTCAGTGCTATGTCCTCAGAGCAATAACAGTGCCTGGACCATAGGAGATGCTCAATAAATATCTTTTGGATGAACTGAATGAATCAATATTATGATTGTGTGTTTATGAAAATTTGAGTGGATGATAAAATTCAAGATTTGGGAGGGAGACTGCCAAAGCCATATCTCCCATCCCTGGCCCTCTCCTACCCTCTGATGACAAAGGAGACGTGGTCCGAGATCTGAAAAGTTTATCTAGAGGAAGGAGGTCAGTGGAACTATAGCCAAGTTAGAGAAAGAGAGAGAGAGAGGGACCAGTTGTAGTGATGTCAGAGATAAGGTTGCCAATTGAAGCACAGGACTCCCAGGTATGTTTGAATTTCAGATAAACTATTTAAATTTAATTATGTCATGCCTTAGTGCCCATTTCAAGTATAATTATCAGCCAATCTCTATATAATCAAGATAGTTGTACTTTTATGATAGGATCAGGGACTCACTTGGTAGCCGTTTATAAAAATTATGAGTATAAAATAACTGTAGAAAATGAGTCTCACAAATATAAACTTTAATCTAAAAGTAATAACCTACCCTGAACATAGCCTGGATGAAAATAGTCATATACTTGTGGATTAAACGTAGATCTATTGTGCAAACACTTATTTTTTTAATTACACCTATGGAATTGAAATGATAAAGGAATCATTGAGATGATAAAGGAAATCATTGAGATGATAAAGGAAAATCATTAGATAAATAATTTTACTCTAAAATTTATTCCTCTGCCTCTCCTATGACACTTAGATTTCCACATCATAACTTTTCCAAAACATAATTACCTCAGACTTCTAAAGAGCTCTTGCATTAAAAAATTAATTCTAAAGAGGAAGGAAAACTAATAATACACCAAGTCATCATATCTCTTCCTTTAAGGTGAAGAATGTCATGGCCAGAACTCTTTCTTTGCAGCCTATCCTGGTAATTTAAACAATGAAAACTGTACTTGGCATTTCATGAAATTTTTAATATTTCATGAATATTAAAATATTTTAAAATATATTTTTAAAACAAGGGGGTCTTTTTCCCTCTTTAAACCAGTGGTTCTCAACTATTTTGCATACAGAAGACAATACTGAATTTTAGAATTTAGGAAAGAGAATAAAATGCTCAAGCAATATTAATAAACCATCAATAATTCTAATACCTTATTTAAATTATTTTCAATGCCTTATTATTATTCAAAACCTTAGAAGATGCTCAATAAATATCTTTTGGATGAATTGAATTAATCAATATTATGATTGTGTGTTTATGAAACTTTGAGTGGATGATAAAATTCAAGATCTGTGTCACAGCTGTCTCTTATACACATCTCCTCCCAAATCTTGAATTTTATCATCCACTCAAATTTTCATAAACACACAATCATAATATTGATTCATTCAGTTCATCCAAAAGATATTTATTGAGCATCTCCTATGGTCCAGGCACTGTTATTGCTCTGAGGACATAGCACTGACAATACAGAACAGTCTGCCTCATGAAAAATATGCTTTAGCAGAGGTCTCTGTGTGTGTGTATGAAATAGATTAGAGTAAGTGCTACGGAGGAAAATAAAGATGTGAATGGTGCTGGGAAGTGGCTAGAATGATCCTAGAAGCTTCACAGAAAAAGATACCGCAGTAGAGACTTGCAGGACTGAGGTGGCTGGACATGTGAAATACAGGGAAAGGGTTACTCAGGCCAAGAGCTCCTCAGCTGCACAGGGCTCTGGGGAGACCATGCTTGGTGTGTCTGAGGACCCGCCAGGAGGCAGCGCTGCGAAGCATTGTAAATGAGGGGTGCATGTAGACGGGCAGAGAAGCTCATTGGGCAGCAGGTTCCGGAGTGTCTTTTACATCATTTTAATACTTTATGTTTTTGTTTTTTTTTTGAGTGAGATAAAGAGTTTTTGGAGTTTTCTGTGAAAAGTGTCATGATCTAATTTAAAGCTTGATTCATGCTTATTCTAAGAAAACTAAAATCTTCTCTATAGCACATTGTATAATGTCCCCATGACTGTGTAATATACATTTTACTTAGAGTTTTTAAAAGTTTTATAAAGAATGATTACTAATATTCTTAGTGAAAATTTCTTTTTTTCAGTACTGTCAGAATAGTCTTTAATACATTAAGGACATTTAATTGAAAACAGAAGTCAGCTTCAAAATATTTTTCTCATTTAGAAATGCCTCTATGTGAGTTTAGAAGGTGTTCCTCATTTAACATCCTTATTTAAAAACTAAGAGAATTGTGTATAGAGTACAAATTTAGACACCTTTAACACCTTCCTTGACCAACCAAAAGTGAATATAATGAATGTGGAATTAAGACAGTTATAAAACAAACACCTGTAGCTTCAGTTTTGATGATCACATATGGCATGGAGACTACATGTAAAGCCAGACAGGACCTAATAGGAAACTCATAAATAAAGTTGGTACCACTGAAGAGGAACAAATAAAAATAAACTATTAATAGAAATAAGCTGACATATAGAAGAGGACTCCAAGTAAATTCTATTTAAACTTTGGCCATTTCAAGTAGTGAGAGGCAGGTTCTCCCTTGAGGCTCAGAACCTCTGCATATTGGTGGGTTAAAATTATTTATACTATGTGTGCATTCCTGTGAATCTCCATCAGAATTTATCCTAAAATAGTTCAGAATGGTAGTGTTTCTTTGCTCCTTGCTCCTTTCCTCTCAAAAAAATCATGTTTTGTTCATTTAAATAGATGTTGAATGGAATTACCTACAGCCATGTAACAAAAGGAAATTCAATGTCCTCTTTTGGATTCCATATATAAGGGATGTCACCTGATATTTCTCCTTCTCTGTCTGACTTACTTCATTTAATATGACAATCTCTAGGTCCAGCCATGTTGCTACAGGTTGCTTCATTCTTTTGAATGGCTGAGTAATATTCCATTGTATATATATATACCATATCTTCTTTAGCCCTTCCTCTGTCGATAGGCATCTAGGTTGCTTCCATGTCTTGGCTATCATAAACAGTGTTGCAATGAACATTGCATTTATCCTTTTGATCATGTTTTTCTCCAGATCCATGCTCAGGAGTGGAATTGCAGAGTCATATCATAGCTGTACTTTTAGTTTTTTAAGTTTTTTAACCCTCCATACTGTTCTCCATAGTGGCTGTACCAATTTACATTCCCCCCAGCAGTGTAGAAGGTTTCCCTTCTCTCCACACTCTCTCTAGCATTTATTGTTTATGGATTTTTTTTTTTTTTTGATGATAGCCCTTCTGGCTGGTGTGAGAGATATCTCATTGTAGTTTTTGACTTGCATTCCTCTAATAATCAGTGATGTTGAACATCTCTTCAAGTGCCTCTTGGCCATCTGTATGTTTTCTTTGAAGAAACGTCTGTTTAGATCTTCTGCCCATTTGTTGACTGGGTAGTTTGTTTTGATGCTGTTAAGCATCTTGAACTGTTTGTAAATTTTAGAGACTAATCCCCTGATGGTCACATCATTTGCAAATATTTTCTCCCAATATGTGAGTTGTCTTTTCATTTTGTTTATTGTTTCCTCTGTTGTACAAAAGGTTTTGAGTTTAAGTAGGTCCCACTTGTTTGTTTTTGCTTTTATTTCCATTATTTTGGGAGACAGATCGAAAAACACATTGCTGCAGTTTATGTCAGAGAGCGTTCTGCCTATGTTCTCCTCTAGGAGTTGTACAGTGTCCAGCCCCGAAATTAGGTCTTAACCCACTTTGACTAACTGGCTTGAATTTTACTAGAGTCTGGCTTCCCTGGTGGCTCAGGTGGTAAAGAATCCACCTGCAATGTGGCAGACCAGGGTTCAATCCCTGGGTTGGGAAGATCCCCTGGAGAAGGGAACAGCTACCCACTCCAGTATTCTGGCTTGGAGAATTCCATGGTCTATACAGTCCGTGGGGTCACAAAGAGTTGGACATGACTGAGCGACTTTCACTTCACAACTAATCTGGGAAAACGGATATACTCACCCCTCCCCCAAAGGAAAACAAACAAAAAAAAAAACAAGCTCTTGTGAAATTCACTGCCCAGGAGCCCAGGTCCACTAAAAGGCCAGGACCTAATCAAATCACAGGATTATGTAACACCTGGCTGGTCCTCATACCCTATCATCACATCAATCATGTTCCTAGAAGATAACAGAGGAGTATAGCTAAAAGAACTACAAGGCTCACACTCAATTTAAGAAAGAGTCTCGGGAAATCCAGAGAATGGGGAACACTCAGAAATTTTAATCTCTGATATGTACAGCTACAGCAAATAAACACAGCATAGCCAGATAAGTGTAAAACTTCCCGAAAGGCCTATTTACCTCAATTTTTTTTACCTGATACACTATGGACACCTTTCAACAAAAACTTTAAGGTATGCTAAAGGGCAAAAATATTATATAAAGAAACCAAAAATATCAGAACCTGACTCCTATATAACAGATTTTGGAACTATCAAGCTGTAATTTAAAGCCACTGTGATCAATACGCTAAACTCTAACAGACATAGAAGGCATGTGAGGACACCTAGGTAATGGAAACAGAGAGATGGAAACTTTAAGAAGGAATCAAAAGCAAATGTCAGAATTCCTTCCAATGTTCTTAAAAGATAATTGACATATGAACTGTATAAGTTTAAGATGTATGTCATAATGATTTGACTTACACACGTCATGAGAGGTTTAGCACAATAAACGCAGTGAACATCTATCATCTCACATAGTTACCAAATTTTTAAAAAAGAAGAAAAATGTATTACAGTGATGATAATATCAAAGAATTAAAGTACAAAAATTAGAAAAACTTGAATTGGCAAGAATGTATGTTACTATTTGTATAAACACCACATTCAAATAGAATATACATTTATATCAAGTGACCACATAGTAATGTGTGATAATGGAAATTTAAGCTAAGAGGGTGGACAGACTCATCTCTTTTGTACACAGGTAGAAAGAATAATGGAAAAGTTTCAGACAGAACCTTGAGTATGAAGCTGAGTGTAATGGCAAATTGTGATTCCCTGTAAATCTATTTTCCTGGTCTTAACTTTTTTTCTGCTTCAACTGAAAATATCCACCTGGATTTCTATAGGTGCATCAAGTAAATTATTTCCCCAATCAGGGATCTTATTTACCAAATGAACCCTCTTCCTATGTCTCTATGTCAGAAGCTGAAACCTCTACAGACTACATTAAACAGGCTCTCTTCCCTCTGACTTTCTGTTGGGTTTAAACAATAGAGGATGCTGAAAGGAGACCAAAGGCTGGGAAGAAGAGGGATTGGGGTACTTACTGACCCACATCTCTTCCCTCTCCCAGCTTAATTCGGGCAAAGGTTGCTGCTTCTTGCCTAAGGATTATAGTAGCCTCTGCAGCTCCTAGTGCTGTCTGCCTGATGAATCCTTATTTGTTCCCATTGCCCTGAACTCACTCTTGTATTAATAAATAGCTTTTCATTAAGTTATTTCTAGGTAAACTCTTTTGAGTGTGCTGTTTCCTGCTGGGGGCGTGAGTGGTCCCTCACTCATAAATTCCAAACTTAATTCTTAGACAAATGCAAAAGTAATCATGTACCCTTAATAAACCGAAGCTGGCAGCCAGTTGTCTAAAATACAAATATAATATGTGTTGAAAGGCAGGGGGTTTTCCTCACAGAGGAGCATAAATAATTCAGAAATTTTCATCCACTCCTGAATAAGCAAGTACTCAGCTGTATACTGTGATTTATATTCCCTTGATTTTTTTTTCATGCAAGACTCAATAGTATAGAGTTTCCTAGCTCTTTTATGTGAGGTCTGTTTAACTAACAGATAAAACGGTAAAATAATTTTCTGATATTTACAGCACTTTCATTTTATCTCTAAAAGATGTGTATCTATGAATAACAATTGTAAACACCAAGCCTATTTTCTGTGAGGTTTTATTTCTTTTGGGTAACTCCCTCAACTTTGTATTCCTTACGCTATTCATTTCTCTTGATCAGTGGGAAATCCTCAACGCCATTTCTTTTTGAGAAATAATTTATCTCTAGTGTGCTGTCAGGACCCTTATCATCAGTGGATTAAAATCCATGCCTCCCATAAATCAACTTGACTTAAACTTCCTCTTTGGCTAAATCTCTCCTTCCTTCTCTAATCTTTCTCTCCCCACCGTCTTATCTCTTTTTGACTACTCATGGAACAGATATTTAGTCTGGTCATAAAGTTATGTGTTAAGGATATTTTTCTAAGTGATTTATCTCAGCCATTAAGGGCAATATCTCTGAAGTTCTAACAAGGTAGCTCCTCAAAGACTAGCTCACTAGCTAGATAGGAGGTCTAGTGACAGAAGCTTCATAGGTGAATTGCATAAGATCATCAAAACCCTAAAGAGTATTGTTTCTGCTCCTTTGGGAGGTGAGGATAATCAGAGCAGTTTTTTGGAGATACAGGCATGTTGACTGTGATTATAACCTGCTATAATGCACTGGCCCCTCGTCCCAGAAAAACAGGAGAAATCTGAAGGAAAAAGTAGAAGCATGTAGAAATGACATCCTTCTCCCTTCTAAGGAAGCAGAATATTACTGGGCAGTGCCCATAATGTGAGTCCACAAAAGGCTACTTTTAAATGGACACATCTGACAATGTAACATCAATCAGATGAAAATTCTACAAAAATTTACAATTCTGTCATCAATTTAATATTCCAGGAAGACAGAATGGATAACTCTTATTGCCTGGGCTTTTAATAGTAATGCAATATATGATCAAAACAAATTCTAAGCCTTTAGAGTTCTTTAGATCTATGAAAAAAAAAAAAAAACCACTCCAGAGAATACCAACATATATACCGGACTCTTTGTAACAAGGCTTTGTTAGTACCTGCAGGCTTAATCATTGACTCTGTTAAAAACGATTTCTACTTCTGAGTGATTTTTCATCTTGAGATGTCAAAAGAAAGTTTTAACAATAAATGAAATTGAAACACTCAATCAAAGTCCTATTTGCAACATTTAACTAATGCTCTCACACTGCTTCCTGTTTTGTAAATAAATAAAATTAAAAATTAATTTGTAATTTTCTTACTTAATCAAATTCAACTGTCATATCTTTCTGATTTCTACTGCAACCTTGAAGAATAAAACCAGAACAATGGATCTTATTAATAATAGTTTGTACATCCACTACAGAAAACAATGGTAGCAAAGTCTCTTCATCTCACCCTATAAAAGCCCTCCTACCGCTGACCAACTCTCAAAATGGTTCATTTAATCTCATGAATGAATATTAAAATATTTTGCTGTTGCCAATAAAGGTCCATATAGTCAAAGCTATGGCTTTTCCAGTAGTCCTGTACAGATGTACAAGTTGGACCATAAGGAAGGTTGAGCACCAAAGAATTAATTCTTTCAAACTGTGGTGATAGAGAAGACTCTTGAGAGTCCCTTGGACAGCAAGGAGATCAAATCAGTCAATCCTAAAGGAAATCAACCCTGAATGTTCATTGTAAGGACTGTTGCTGAAGCTTAAACTCCAATACTTGGCCCACCTGGTGTGAAGACCTGACTCACTGGAAAAGATCATGATGCCAGGAAAGATTGAGAGCAGGAGGAGGTGGGGACGACAGAGAATGAGGTCTTTGGATGGCATCATTGACTCAATGGACTTGAATTTGAGCAAATTCCAAGAAATAGTAAAAGACAGGAAAACTGTCACGCTGCAATAATGGGTTTGCAAAGAGTCAGACATGAATGCACAACTGAACAACAACAAAACTTGCCTTGTAGGCTGACATCCCTGCATCCCTGTATCCTAAACTGTGATGCTCTGTAATGACTTCAGCGTGATATCAACTGACATCAGCATGGTTTTGGTCCACTGAACATGGAACAACAGACTGGTTCCAAGTGGGGGAAAGGAGTAGGTCAAGACTGTACACTGTCACCCTGTTTATTTAACTTATATGCAGAGTTCAGTTCAGTTCAGTCACTCAGTCATGTCCAACTCCTTATGACCCTATGAATCGCAGCACGCCAGGCCTCCCTGTCTATCAACAACTCCCAGAGTTCACTCAGACTCATGTCCATCAAGTCAATGATGCCATCCAGCCATCTCATCCTCTCTCATCCCCTTCTCCTGCCCTCAATCCCTCCCAGGATCAGTCTTTTCCAATGAGTCAACTCTTTGCATGAGGTGGCCAAAGTACTGGAGTTTCAGCTTTAGCATCATTCCTTCCAAAGAAATCCCAGGGCTGATCTCCTTGCAGTCCAAGGGACTCTCAAGAGTCTTCTCTAACACCACACTTCAAAAGCATCAGTTCTTCGGTGCTCAGCCTTCTTCATAGTCCAACTCTCTCATCGTACATGACCACAGGAAAAACCATAGCCTTCACTAGATGGACCTTAGTCAGCAAAGTAATGTCTCTGCTTTTGAATATACTATCTAGGTTGGTCATAACTTTTCTTCCAAGGAGTAAGCGTCTTTTAATTGCATGGCTGCAGTCACCATCTGCAGTGATTTTGGAGCCCCCCAAAAATAAAGTCTGACACTTTTTCCCCATCTATTTCCCATGGAGGGATGGGACCAGATGCCATGATCTTCATTTTCTGAATGTTGAGCTTTAAGCCAACTTTTTCACTCTCCTCTTTCACTTTCATCAAGAGGCTTCTGAATTCCTCTTCACTTTCTGCCATAAGAGTGATGTCATCTGCATATCTGAGGTTATTGATATTTCTCCTGGCAATCTTGATTCCAGCTTGTATTTCTTCCAGTCCAGCATTTCTCATGATGGAATGCCAGGCTGGATGAAGCACAAGCTGAAATTAAGATTGCCAGGAGAAATATCAATAATATCAGACACACAGATGACACCACCTTTATGGCACAAACTGAAGAAGAGCTAAAGAGCTTCTTGATGAAAGTGAAAGAGGAGAGTGGAAAAGTTGGCTTAAAGTTCAACATTCAAAAATGAAGATCATGGCATCCAGTCCCATCACTTCAAGACAAATAGATGGGAAAACAATGGAAACAGTGAGAGACTATTTTCTTGGGCTCCAAAAATCACTGCAGATGGTGAGGCTTGCTCCTTGGAAGAAAAGCTATGACCAACCTAGACAGCATATAAAAAGCAGAGACATTATTTTGCTGACAGAGGTCCATCTAGTCAAAACTATGGTTTTTCCAGTAGTCACATATGGATGTGAGACTTGGACTATAAAGAAAGCTGAGTGCCGAAAAATTGATGCTTTTGAACTATGGTGCTGGAGAAGACTCTTCAGAGTCCTTTGGAATGCAAGGAGATCAAACCAGTCAGTCGTAAAGGAAATCAGTCCTGAATATTTATTGAAAGGACTAATGCTAAAGCTGAAGCTCCAGTACTTTGGCCACCCGATTTGAAGAACTGACTAATTGGAAAAGACCCTGATTCTGGGAAAGGTTGAAGGCAGGAGAAGGGGAAGACAGAGGATGAGATAGTTGGATGGCATCACTGACTCAATGGACATAAGTTTGAGCAAGCTCCGGGAGTTGGTGATGGACAGGGAAGCCTGGCGAGCTGTAGTCCATGGGGTCTCAAAGAGTCAGATATGACTGAACTGAACTGAATGACTTATTGAAGGCATTCGTGTGATTTTTAAAGGTCTTTTCCATCCATAAACCATTTTTATTTCTCTTACCACCAACTTTAATGAGCTAAAGAAAAAAGAAACCCACCTCTTAGAGCAGGATGGAATTTTCTAGTCTCTCAGCATTAAGATGAAAGGCACCAGGAGGCTTCTGAGGAACAGGCTCCTATAACCATACCAGGTGATCAGCTGAAGTCCCTGAAGGGCTGTACCCTGACAACAGGGAATGAAACAGGTGCATGCTAAAAGGCAAGAAAAAACAATCTGATAAAACAAAGCATCTTCAGAACCAACTCAGATATGACACAAATTTGGGAATTATCCTATAGGGACTTTGAAATCACAAGATTGATATGATAAGGTTCTTAATAGAGTAAACAATATCCAAGAAAAGATAAATAATATAGGCAGAGAGATAGAAATTCTGTGAAAGAATAGAAAGAAAATGACAGAAATCAAAAATACTGTAAGAGAAATGAAGAATGCTTTGATGTGCTCATCAGCAGACTGGACAGAGCCAAAGAAAGAATCAGACTGCTTGAAGATATGTCAGTAGAAACTTCCTAGACTAGTTATCATAGAGACTGCATATATTGATCCTGTGACATCAGTTTATGGGCCCAGCCAAAGAACCTACATGAAATAAACCAGACATAAATTTAGAGTAGGAGGAAAGAAAGAAAAGCACTATTATTAGTACTTCAGAGTACAATAATATGTAAACCTAATGCTTAGGAAAATAATTTAAGAATAAATTAAATAGGTGAGAAATGATATGGTATTTATAATACATATAATTTATAATAAAAATAATAGATAATTATAATTATATAACTAATAACTAGATAATTATACAACATACTGCTTCACTTGTTTCTTAGAGAAAT
>SJYC01075572.1:0-12539 GCA_006408675.1 Madoqua kirkii | reverse complement strand
CATCTCCCCGGATCATCCCGTACACCAGCCCCAAGCATCCTGTATCCTGTATTGAACATAGACTGGCGCTTCATTTCTTATATGATTGTATACATGTTTCGTTGCCATTCTCCCAGATTATCCCACCCTCTCCCTCTCCCTCAGAAGCCAAAAGTCCGTTCTATACCTCTCTAACACTTGTTTGTTTTCCCCTGCCGCTTAAGAGAGAGATAAAAAACGTCTGACACTTCCAGCCTATTTCCTCTGTTTAGAGACCCCTGGCCTTCCTGCCTATTACCTTCTCACTGGGTAGACAGAAGGCAGAAAAAAATTATAATGTGATAGAAACCAAAATATACGGGAGTATTTCTTTTTTTATTGAAGTATAGTTGATTTACAATGTTGTGTTCATTTCTGGTGTACAGCAAAGTGATTCATTTATACATGTGTGTGTGCACGTGTGTGTATATATATATATATATACACATATTTCTAATATTCTTTCCCATTATGGTTTATTATAGGATACCAAATATTGTTCCCTGTGCTATACAGTGGGGCTTTGTTTATCTATTATATATACAATAATTTGTATCTGCTAATCCCAAATTCCTAATTTATTCCTCCTCCACCTCCTTTCCCCTTTGGTAACCATACTTTCATTTCTATGCCTGTAAATCTGTTTCTGTTTCATAAAGTGATTGCTTGGAAAGACTGAAAGCAGGAGGAGAAGGGGACGATAGAGGATGAGATGGTTGGATGGCATCACCGACTCAATGGACATGAGTTTGAGTAAACTCCGGGAAACAGTGATGGACAGGGAGGCCTGGTGTGCTGCAGTCTATGGGGTTGCAAAGAACTGGACATGACTGAGTGACTGAATTGACTGAACTGAACTATATCATATTTTTGGATTCCACAGATAATTGATATCATATGGTATTTGTCTGAATCCACTAGGTATGATAATCTCTGCTGCTACTGCTGCTGCTAAGTCACTTCAGTCATGTCCAACTCTGTGTGACCCCATGGATGGCAGCCCACTAGGCTCCCCAGTCCCTGGGATTCTCCAGGCAAGAACACTGGAGTGGGTTGCCATTTCCTTCTCCAATGCAGGAAAGTCAAAAGTGAAAGGGAAGTCGCTCAGTTGCGTCTGACTCCGGGCGACCCCATGGACTGCAGCCCACCAGGTGCCCCCGTCCCTGGGATTCTCCAGGCAAGAACAGTGGAGTGGGTTGCCACTGATAATCTCTAGGTCTCTTCATTTTGCTGCAAATGGCACTATTTCATTCTTTTTATGGGTGAATAGTATTCCACTGTGTATTTATACCACATGTTCTTTATCCATTCATCTGTCACTGGACATTTATGTTGCTTTTACATCTTGGCTAGTATAAATAATGCTGTTATGAATATAGAGGTGCATGGATTTTTTTGAATTAGTCTTCTCCAGATATATGCCCATATGCCCAGGAGTGGGATTGCTGGATCATATGGCAACTCAAGTTTTAGTTTTTCAGGAACCTTCAACCTTCTTTCCATAGTGGCTACACCAAATTACATTCCCATTAACAGTGCAAGGGTTCTCTTTTCTGCACACTTTCTTGAAAACAGCAGTATTAATTTAGGAAATAAAAGCATAAGAGAAGCACTGAAGGCAAACTTTATAAAATGTTTGACTGCGTAAGGAAAAATTCTTATTCTGATCACCTGATTTGCATGGCAGAAAACTGAGTGATAAACCATTAAGTGGGAATATTTATATCTCTTAAGTGAACATAATCACATCAATTTATTTCACAATAGCATTTTTGTAGCTATTGCTAGTAAAATTCTTAGAATGGCAAAAAAAAATAAACACAAACATAGTAGAGATTTCTCATTTTGTTTTGCTTCTTCATAGACATTTGAAGCTATGAAGCTCTCTTTTTTCCCCACTGAGTAGAAAACGAATACAAAAACAAATATTGCACTTTGGGACTCAAAAAGAAAAGCAAATAATTAATAAAACTAAATGATTCTTGTAAAAACAAATATAAGCATGGCAATTAGAAAAAAGTTTTAAAACTATTTTTCCTATAAAAGTCAAGTAATTTCATTTGGGATGATGATGTATCTTAAGAGAGATCGTCCCATGCAGACCCTGTGACAAGAACTTGAGGGGAAGTAGTTTATTTGTAAGGTGACCCTAGGAAGCCCCAGCATAGGCAAGGCAAAGTGAAACCAGGAAGGATAGGCAGACGAGCAAGGATGTGCCAATGAACCAGTTAGTGCTCTCGGTGGCTGGGTGTCAGTTCCATCAGGGACCTCGGGGAGAAGCTATGAAATCCCCTTATATTTATCCCACCCAAGGAAGCCAAGGTTTTTACCCTCCCTTTCCCATCATCCTTGAGGAAGGCTGCTTCTAGGGGCCTTGCTGCCCAGAACTCCCAGCCTGGTAGCTGAGCACACAGCAGTCTACCCCTGCTCCAGAGTCACGGGTGCTCACATAATGAGGCTGGGAACTTGTTCAGCCCATTACTGTCTGTATGTCTGTGTTAATTATCTCAAGAGCTATTTCAATTACTTAGATTTTTTTTTTGACAGTAAACACTGTACCTCCAGCAAGACCTCGAAAAACTCTTAATTGACAAGTCATTTTAATGCCCTTAATTAAAGCTCAATTGGACCAGAAATGAATTAAATAGCTGTTGAGAGAAGATAATAAATAAATGGTTAATTTTATTTAATTATCCATGTTAATTCTTCATTCTCTAGGAAATGTGACTTTCTAGGTTATCCCTTAATTTTTTTTTCCATACTGAGAACAATATGATAAACTTAAATATCAGTCTTTCTCCTCAGTTAAATATATAGCCATTCACTATCAAGAAATAACTGAGGGGAAAAAAGGAAGCTGAGTGAATTTAGATAGCTTATTAAACACAAATCAAATAAAAATGTACTTAGGATGTCTTTTTTATTCTGCCTTTATCTCCTGTTGCATTTCTTATGTCTACTATTCCTCTGTACTTTTAAATACCACTTTACTTAACAACAGTTCTAATGCCTTTCTTTAAGAAAAAACATCAACATTCTACAGCTAAAATGTCCCTCAGGACTCACCCAAAACTTTACCACTGAATTAATAATGACAAACCAATTTAAAAGCTCTATTATTTCAGTTGCAACAACATTTTGGCCCTATATTTTTTTCCTTTGGCAAATAACAAATCAACCATGCTCTCATCTTTGGATCTGAAAAGCTTTGAGCTTCTGTTTGATTTTTTTTTTTTTTTTTTTTTTACAATTCCACCTGTGACAGGCAGAGTTGATGATGACAGTAAGCAAATATTGAACTTCTTTTCAAGTGTCTCCTTCCCAAAGGACTCTTTTTTTTTTTTTTAATGTAATTTAGCAATCTAGAAAGTTTGTCCTTTGAAGCCTTCCTCCTTTGGAAGAGCGCACCAGTGAAATTTAGGAAGAAATTAAGTCTTCCCTTAAGGTAGCAAGTCATTCTACTGCCAACAAAACTAGAAATATCACTTTTGTGACTGAGCCACAGGAAAATTAAATTGCCCTTAGCAATCTGAGGATTATCAGGTGCAAGAAAAACCCATTTTATCCACTATTTTAAATAGGCATACAATCATATAGGGTAAAGATGATTTCTCAAATTTTCAAAGTTAGTTAATCAGGAATCATGCTTAATACAATAATTTTTTTACCAGTGAAACATTATTATATATTTTGCGATACTATTAAGAGGGTAATTTGGTGACCTCTTCACTGAAAATGGCTCTCATGAAAACCTCATAAGATTTTTATGCATATTCAAATTTCATTTATATGCAAATAATTACTCTAGAGAAATATATCACTAACTTTTCAGTGTTGGAGTAGACAATGCTGTAAGTCAATAAAATCTAGCCATGGTAGGCAGAGTTTAAGGAAGCAAGGTAAAATATAGTAGAGGTCCATTTTGTTAGAACCACTGTTTACCTATCTAGAATCCATTCTTCCCCTCATTCTGACAGATGTTGTACAGGCAATTTGCCAACTAAATCAATATTTTTCAGCCTGCCTTGCAGCAATGATGGTGACACATTTCTAGACAATAATATATAAGCCATACTCTCCCAGAGGCTTCTGGAAATGCCTTGTATTACTGAGATAAGCAATTTTTTGTTCCTTTCTTTTTATGCTTGTAATGTGGTCTGGACCTGAAATCTCAGGTGGCGCTAGTACTAAAGAATCAGTCTGCCAACACAGGATATGCAAGAGACTGAAAGTTTGACCCCTGGGTTGGGAAGACCCCCTCAGAGTAGAAAATGGCGACCCATTCCAGTGTTCTTGCTTAGAAAATTCCATTGACAAAGGAGCCTGGCTGGCTACAGTCCATGGGGTCGCAAAGAGTTGGACATGACTGAACATGTGCACTCACACACATGTCATGGAACCAAAAATACAAGGGCCACACACCCAAGATGATGGGGCATAAAAATAAAGGATGACTGAGATATGCATGAGTGATCTCAAGGGACTGCTACCTCAGACCTCAATAACCACTAGCCTCAATACTTTTTATATTATATAAAAAATTCATCCCTTTTTGGCTAAGCCACTAGCATCTGGTCTCATGACTTCATGGCAAACAGAAGGGGGGAAAGTAGAATCAGTGACAGATTTTACTTTTTAGGGTTCCAAAATCACTGCAGACAGTGACTGCAGCCATGAAATTAAAGGATGCTTATTCTTGGAAGTAAAGTTATGACAAATGTAGAAAGCATATTAAAAAGCAAAGGCATCACTTTGCTGACAAAGGTCCATACAGTCAAAGCTATGGCTTTTCCGGTAGTCACGTACAGATGTGAGAGTTGGACCATAAAGAAGGCTGAGTGCTGAAAATTTGATGGTTTTTGGCCGCGTTACTGGAGAAGCTTCTTGAGGGTCCCTCGGACAGCAAGGAGATCAAACCAGTCAATCTTAAAGGAAATCAACCCTGAATATTCATTGGAAGGACTGATGCTGAAGCTCCAATATTCTGGCCACCTAATTCAAAGATCCAATTTAACTGGAAAAGACCCTGATGATGGGAAAGAGTGAAGGTAAAATGAAAAGAGGGCAGCAGAGAATGAGATGGTTAGATAGCATAACCAACTCAATGCACATGAGTTTTTAAAACTCCAGGAGATAATGAAGGACAGGGAAGCCTGAAGTGCTGCAGTCCATGGGGTCTCAAAGAGTCAGACACAAATGAGTAACTGAACAACAACAACAATGGTAGTCAGGTTTTTGTTACACCATGCCAAATGCAGTCCCTATTGCACAATCATACATAATGCAAATTCAAAGATCCAATTTAACTGGAAAAGACCCTGATGATGGGAAAGAGTGAAGGTAAAATGAAAAGAGGGCAGTAGAGAATGAGATGGTTAGATAGCATAACCAACTCAATGCACATGAGTTTTTAAAACTCCAGGAGATAATGAAGGACAGGGAAGCCTGAAGTGCTGCAGTCCATGGGGTCTCAAAGAGTCAGACACAAATGAGTAACTGAACAACAACAACAATGGTAGTCAGGTTTTTGTTACACCATGCCAAATGCAGTCCCTATTGCACAATCATACATAATGCAACCATCAAAAAAATATTGTAACAAACTTCTTGAATGAGGACAGCTATTTATTGCATTTATCATGAGTCTTAAGTGATACTGGTAGAAGAAAACTACACCTAAGAAAATTATGAGCTTCTGAATGGTATTCTCCTCTGATTTCTGTACAAAATGTGAAAGAATCTATTATTTTTGGATCGCAGCCATTCTGACTGGTGAGAAGTGGTACCTCACTGTGGTCTTGATTTGCATTTCTCTGATAATGAGTGATGTTGAGCATCTTTTCATGTGTTTGTTAGCCATCCATATGTCTTCTTTGGAGAAATGCCTGTATTTCTTTATTCTTGTTAAAAATTCTAATAATTAAGCTCTCATCATTTGCTGTTGTTGTTGTTTAGTCACTAAATCATGTCCAACCCTTCTTGCAACTCCATAGACTGTAGTCCGCCAGACTCTTCTGTCCATGGGATTTCCCAGGCAACAATACTGAAGCAGGTTGTCATTTCCTTCTCCGGGGGATCTTCCTGACCCAGGGATTGAACCCAAGTCTCCTGCACTGGCAGGCGGATTCTTTACCAGTGACCCACGTGGGAAGCCCTCTGTGATCGTTTTTCGTCATGTTTTTCTTACTATTAGTTTAGAACACAGGCACACACACAGTGGGCATTGGAAAATGGGAGCAATGATCAGTTATTTGTAGGCAAATATTTGTTGATGATGTAGCTGCCTAATCAACAAAATGAAAATATGTTTACTTACCTAAATGCCGAATGGTGGTGAGTCCTTCAGCAGTTTCTGAGAAGTGGCAAAGCAGAGGGAGCTGGGTACTGTCATCAAGTTCCTGGAGGTCCCTAGGACAGAGGCGAGTACAAAAATAAACTTTACACTCATTCAAACTCAAAGAATACTGCGTGTATGTTAGTCACTCAATCGTTTTCAACTCCGAGACACCAAGGACTGTAGCTTGCCAGGTTCCTCTGTCCCTGGAATTCTCTAGGCAAGAATACTGGAGTGGGTTGCTATTCCCTTCTCCAGGGAATCTTTCCAACCCAGGGATCGAACCCGGCTATCCTGCACTGCAGGCAGACTCTTTACTATCTAATCTGGGGGCTTTGTTCATTCTAAATTAAGGTTATTATTTGCCAGAGTAACTACTGGGTTGGCCAAAAGGTTCATTTGGATTTTCCCATTACATCTTTTGGAAAAATCTGAACAAACGTTTTGGCCAACCCACATATTTTCCTCCGACATTCAAAAAAAAATCCAACAGCTTATAATCTAAAGAGGAAGAGAAAAATAAATATTCCATAATAAACATGGGTCCAGGCTGAATGTGATGTGTTGTACAAAAATATCAACTTTGTATCACAGTTAAAGTCAACTTTTATGGGAACACATGGGAAGGAGCAATTAATGTAGGAGATGGGAAATGTTTTCTCTGAGCAGGTGTCACTTAGGCCAAACCTCAAGCATGAGCAGTGTGCTCCAACCAAACAGACGAGAAGTGCATTCCAGCTAAGGGAACAAACCGGAGGAAGTACAGAGGACTACTGGCGAATTCAGTCTGGCTGGTGACCAGGGTCCTTTGGGGATGTTGTCATGGGAAAAGGCTGGACAAGCAATGGGGGCAGGGGCCAGACTGTAGAAGATCCTGAATGGGCTGGGAAAAATCACTGAGGACTAGAAATAAAATGACCAGAGCTTGCTTAAAGCTACATAATTTGGAGACAGTGTAAAGGATGGAAGAGAATGAGTAAGGACAGTTGATCAGAACTTTCGAAAATTCTGAATAGGTGTGATGCTGGTACAATTTGATATAGGGGAGATTGTGAGACAGCTTATTAGAAGTAGCCTTCTAAACTGCTACAATCAACTCATTGTAGCAGAGTGAATAAGAGAGAAGAGCCACACAGACACAGAAAACAAACTTAGGGCTACCAAAGGTGATCGGGAAGAGAGAAGTTAGGAATCTGGGATTAGCAAATATACATTACTATATAGATTGGTAAACAGCAAGCACCTACTGTATAGCACAGGGAACTATACTCAACATGTCATAATAACCTATAGTGGAAAAGAATCTGAAAAAATGTATGTATATACATGGACATGCATGGGCTTCCCAGGTGGTGCTAGCTAAAGAATCCGCCTGCCAATGCAGGAGACATAAGAGATGTGGGTTCTATCCCTGGGTGAGGAAGATCCCTTGGAGGAGGGCAGGGCAACCCACTCCAGAGTTCTTGCCTGGAGAATCCCATAGACAGAGAAGCCTGATAGGCTTCAGTCCATCGGGTCACAAAGAGTCTGACACGACTTTGCTGTACACTTGAAGCTAACACAATATTGTAAATTATACTTCAATTAAAAATAAAATAAAATTTTAAAAGAGAGGGGAGTCAAATATGGTTTGTTTGTTTGTTTGTTACTTAGCAGACTTGGAAGATGGGAGCCAGAGAATAAAGATACTGGAAGAGACAGATAATGAGTTTGGCTTCAGCCACAATGAGATTGAGTTCCTCCCTAAATAGAACTGGCATTCACTGGTCCTCCAAGTGTCAATATATATTTTTAGGTAAATAAAGTGCTCAGTGAATGGCTGGTGGACAAATGCCTGAATCAGATCCTTTCTATAAAGATGCACACTCTAGACGAGTTTGCAAATCACACAAGCTAGCCTTTCTAGAAGGCTAACAGTTCTATCACACGTTTCAAAACATGCTTTTATTTTTCTTTTCAGCCTTTTTTCTGTCTTTCTTAGGTTTTTTGGGGTGGAGGGAATCAAGAGAAGCAGCGCTGATATTCACCTGTCAGTCAATGGAACTGATTACATTGTTACATAATCTTCAACTGTTTCTCCCATGACCAAAGGCAAAGTCCTTTTGTGAGTTTCTAAAATGAATTTCTCACTTCAGAAACTCAATGAGGGGAGGGAAGGAGAGGGGTGAAGAGGAGGATGAATATGAAGGAATGTAAAGAGTCTGTGATTGTTAAACAGAAAACTCAGTGGTTATTTGTAAATTTGACCCAGGCAACAAGTGGTCACTACATTGAGGTCTGACATGAAGGGGAAAAGATGAGGAAGGAGAAACCTCTCTTTATAGGACTGTTTTATGAAACCAGAAAGGTGAGGTGAGGGTACAGTTTGACCTTATTCTCCTGTAAATAGGAAGCTTATTTACAGAGCTAGCTACACATGGGTCTTTGATGTTAGATATTTGAAATTCAATGGCATTTCCTGTCTGATGCTAGGGAAGATTGAGGGCAGGAGGAGAGTGGGGTGGCAGAGTTTGAGATGGTTAAATGGCATCATCAACTCAATGAACATGAATCTGAGCAAACTCCAGGAGGCAGTGAAGGACAGGAAGACGCGTGAGGCAGTCCACGGGGTGGCAAAGAGTCGGACT
Source organism: Madoqua kirkii (assembly GCA_006408675.1). Lineage (NCBI taxonomy): Eukaryota > Metazoa > Chordata > Mammalia > Artiodactyla > Bovidae > Madoqua > Madoqua kirkii. The sequence goes on along the minus strand of SJYC01075572.1, from coordinate 3,560 downwards.
CGACTGAGTGAACAACAGTAAGTCCTCCACTTTAATGCCCTTCGGTGTTTACAAAATAGTGTGTTAAATTGCTCAAGATTTTCAATACGAGTGTTTTCTTTAGAACCTCAGCATCTAGAGGTTTCTTTTTATGGATGAGATTTAATATCATGTGGTCCTATTTGCAAATGACCAGAGAATTTCAAATAAAAATGGTTTATAATCCATTATCAAAGTTCATTCCTTAAAAATAACCATCCCTTCCCTATTTTAATAATCTACTATAATGAAAAGACTTAGCAATTAAAATCTGTAAAGAACTAGGATTATTTGCTTGGCCTCTGTACTCAATTTCTATTGCCCAGGGATGAAAACAGGCCCACACGAGCATGAGTCTAAAGTAAAAACTGACTGTTGAATATCAGTTGTGAGAAGGCAAGAAGAGATTTGGAAACAGCCAGCAGAAAGGAAGTGACTGAACTTTTCTGCCCCTCCAGCAAGCAACATCAGCAGTCATACCAGAAGAAATGAAAGAGCAAATGTAATGGCTAGCCTCTTCCTTCTGGTCTGAATTTTCTATGAGCAAAGAGAAGAGGCTAGAGATCAAAAAGCACTTTAGGTTTAACATATGTTCCTAACATTTGAGGGATCCTAATACATAGCCCCAAGGGAGAAATAACTTTTCTTTTTCAGAAATATTACAAATAAACAACTATTTTGGAAGATAATTTTTCAGTTTTTCATAAAACTAAACAGTTTTACCATACTATCAAGTAATTATGCTCCTATGTATTTACCCAACTAATTTAAAAACCTATGTCCACACAAAAATCTCCATACAAATATTTACAGTGGTTTTATTCATAATAGTAATGGCTTCCCTGCTGGCTCAATGGTAAAGAATCCATCTGTCAATGCAGGAGACTCTGGAGATGTGGGTTTGATCCCTGGGAGGGGAAAATAACCTCGAGGTGGAAACAGCAACCCACTCCAGCATTCCTGCCTGGAAAATTCCATTGGCAGAAAGCCTGGAGGGCTACAATCCAAGGGGCTGCAAAGAGTCAGACACAACTGAGCATGTATGCACACACACATTCATAATATTTATAACCCCAAACTAGAAGCAACTAAGATGTCCTTCAATAGGTAAATGGATAAACAAAATATGTCAATTAATGAACTAGAATATTTTTCAATGATAAATTATTTTTATAATATTCTATTTTATGAATGTGCTTTGAAGTCATGAAAAGACACAGATGAATCTTAAGTGCTTATTTTTAAGAGACAGTAGCTAATCTGACAAGACCACATACTATATGATTCCAATCATGTAAGATTCTGCAAAAGACAGGACTACAGAGATTAATGGTAAGTCAGCCTGTCTCTAAATTGAATGAATAATGAAATATAGCAAGAAAAAAAATTTTGCAAGTATAGTCCAGAGATTCTCAATCTTAATCCTGCTTTTTCCTGTTAACTGATATACATATATATATATATATATATATATGTATGTATGTATGTATGTAAGTATATGTATATGTATATATGTATGTAATTTTTTCATTCTCCCTGCACTCAGGTCCTATTAAATCTTTCATTTTACTGAATAAACTCTATGTCTAGCTTCCTATTCTAGCACTTAATCCACATATAAGGGTTATATGTAAATTTCTTGAGAACTGCTTCTTGCCATGTTGATCTCTTCCTCTGCCGCATGGCTTGTGCAGTTATTTACAACACACTAAATGCCTAGTAAGTGTTTGTTGAAATAAAGAGATTACTGCAATGATATAAAATTTACAGTACTATTAAGGCAGAACTTCAAAGTTAAACTGGACATTTCAAAACAACTAGTACTATATTTCACTTAATTATTCAACATCTCAGCAAATGATAAATCTTATATTAGCAGAAGAATTTAAAATTCACGGCTATCTTTTATTTGGCTGGATATTCAAGGGCATGTTAAATAACTCAATCTGGAAATTTCCAATTAAAGTTGGAAAATTTCCTCTTAACGTTACAGACTCTTACCAGACATTCAAGATTCTCTACTTTTACAGTTATCACTCTGATTTATCCCTTTAATTTTTTTTTTACTTCTACTAATCTTTTACAGAGTTCATTTTACTCATTTGAAAATATTTTTGTTTCCCTACTTGCAGAACTTAATATTAAATTACTTATCCTTTGGGACTATCTTTGGTTTCATAAATTTTCTGTCATTGCCATGTTCAGAGAAAGGGCCATGGAATGAAAAATAGTAACTCAACCAGATCAATCAACTGCTTCATGTAAGTCTAGTACTATGTAAAGGCTCAGACAACCAATTAGAGAAGCAAAATGAAAGTGACGGTTGCTCAGTCGTGTTTGACTCTTTGTGACCCCATGGACTATACAGTCCATGGAACTCTCTAGTGTAGAATACTGGAGTGGGTAGCTTTTTCCCTTCTCCAGGGGATCTTCCCAACCCAGGGACTGAGCCCAGGTTTCCCACATTGCAGGCAGATTCTTTACCAGCTGAGCCACAAGGGAAGCCCAAGAATACTGGAGTGGGTAGCATATCCCTTCTGCAAGGGATCTTCCCAACCCAGGAACTGAACCGCGGTCTCTTGCATTGCAGGCAGATTCTTTACCAACTAAGCTATCAGGGAAGCCATGGAAGCAAAATATCTCGCTAAATGAAACATAATATCAGGATAGGTTTCATTAAGTTAAATTAAGTTTCTTTTCCAAATTCCATACCTTATCTGGAGAAAAGTGCAAGTGTTAGTCACTCAGCCATGCCGGACTCTTTGTGACCCCATGGACTGTAACCTGCCAGGCTCCTCTGTCCATGAGAGTCTCCAGGCAAGAATACTGGAGTATTCTCCAGGGGATCTTCCTGACCTAGGGATCGAACCCAGGTCTCCTGCACTGTAGGCAGATTCTCTACCATCTGAGCCACCAAAACATTATAGCAAATCTGAATCACTGTCAATCAAATATACAGGCTTTTGAAGATGAACAGAGCAGTGCTTTACTTACTTAGAGGCCACTCGGAAGTATTTCTGGATAAAATAAAAGGCGACCCCAAGAGGCACAAGTGCAACAAGGAACACAGGGGTAGCATAAGAAATCATGCCAATTGCAGACACGCAGAGCAGTGTTGACCGAGTCAGAGATTCCAAAGTTGGAGGGATATGCTGTTAAGAAGGGAGTTTGAAAGGAAAATGTTTTAGCTCAAATAAAACACTGGTAATAAGGCAACAACACATTAATTTTATATTGTTACATAATTAGTTCCAAAATTAATATATAAACATTTTCATTGTAAGCAATTCATCACTCCTTCAAATTCACTCACTTCCAATTGTTTAGCATGTTTATCCATCTTTCTACCTATCTGCTTAACCAGTGGTCAGTTATTTACCTATCTACCTATTTATTAATATCTTATGGGATTTTTAAACAAATAGCACAAACTATTTTATATAAATAGCATAAACATAAACTCTAAACCTCATTTGTCCATTTGCTTGTTTTGTTTTACTAAATAAGATGGATTGTAAATCTTCCCATGCCACTCTATGCAC
>SJYC01075571.1:0-30366 GCA_006408675.1 Madoqua kirkii | reverse complement strand
TACTCTGCATATAAGCTAAATAAGCAGGGTGACAGTATACAGCCTTGACGGACTCCTTTTCCTATTTGGAACCAGTCTGTTGTTCCATGTCCAGTTCTAACTGTTGCTTCCTGACCTGCATACAGATTTCTCAAGAGGCAGGTCAGGTGGTCTGGTATTCCCATCTCTTGAAGAATTTTCCACAGTTTATTGTGATCCATACAGAAAAAGGCTTTGGCATAGTCAATAAAGCAGAAATAGATGTTTTTCTGGAACTCTTTTGCTTTTTCCTTGATCTAGCGGATATTGGCAATTTGATCTCTGGTTCCTCTGCCTTATGGAAATGGCATGATGTCATGACAGACATTCCAGAAACAAATATCTTGGATTCCTACGTATCTACACAAAAGAGTACACCTTTTCATTTCTTTTATTTTTTACCAAATCTCTCATTTCTTATCTATATCTTCAAAAGCATTAATTCTTACAAGCAGCACAAAATAATGTGTCTGGTAGAACTTGATAAATATCAAGTTCTATCCCTGGGTCAGGAAGATCCCCTAGAGGAGGAAATGGCACTCCACTCCAGTAGTCTTGCCTGGAGAATCCCAGGGACAGAGGAACCTGGCTGACTACAGTCCATAGGGTCATAAAGAGTCAGACATGACTGAGTTTCTGAGAAAACACACAAGATCAAAAAGGTCTACCAGAATGATACAAAGAGAGGTGATTTCTCCTAAGAAATCTTTTTTTGCGAGACAGTAATAAAGCATGAAGTAAACTGATATCCTAAGCACTCTGCTGGGCTCAGGGTATCAAAGGTAATAAATAACTACTTATCAGAGGAACCTATTGTCTATGGAGAATACAGATCGTAACAGACAAATATAAAATTTTGAGATAGGTATGCTGATGGAGATATGCACATGTATTATATGTTCAGTAGGAGGCGACTGCTAACTCAGGATACTGGGGTACTGGAAGGGCTTCCTGAGTACCTACTGGAGCTGAGATCAAGTTCTATAGGTTTTAATGAAGCAAAGGGGTAAGTGTAGAGAGGAGGGAAATACATGCTGGAAAGAAAAAGTTATATGAATGAAAACAAAGCAATGAGAAAATGCAATGGTGAACTATGAAAAACTTCAAAATGACAGACAATAAATTATAGAAGAGAGAAAGGAGATATGAAGAGGATACAGTCAGGCAGTGGGTAGACGATAGATGAGAATATTGGTACATGAATGAGTTAATCCTTGGGGAGTTGTTATTATTCAGTCCCTCAGTAATGTCTGACCCTTTGAGACACTAGGGACTGCAGCACACCAGGCCTCCCTGTCCATCACCATCTTTTAGAGCTTGCTCAAACTCATGTGCATTGAGTCAGTGATACCATTCAGCAATCTCATCTTCTGTAGTCCCCTTCTCCTCTTGCCTTCGATCTTTCCCAGCATTAGAGTCTTTTCTAATGAATCAGCTCTTTGTATCAGGTGGCCAAAGTACTGGAGCTTCAGCTTTAGCATCAGTCCTTCCAAAGAATATTCACAATTGATTTCCTTTAGGCCTGACTGGTTTGATCTCCTTGCAGTCCAAGGGACTCTCAAGAATCTTCTCCAAGACCATAGTTCAAAAGGATCAATTCTTTAGTGCTCAGCCTTCTTTATGGTCCAACTCTCATATCCATACATGACTACTGGAAAAACCTTAGCTTTGACTATACAGACCTTCATTGGCAAAGTAATGTCTCCACTTTTTAATATGCTGTTTAGGTTTGTCATAGTTTTTCTTCCAAAGAGCAAGCATATTTTAATTTCAAATCCTTGGGAGTTACTGAAAGGTTTAAAGCAATCAAAGTGGTATTGTGCATGCTAAGTCACTTCAGTTGTGTCTGAGTCTATGCAAACCTATGGACTGTAGCCTGCCAGGCTCCTCTGTCCATGGAATTCTCCAGGCAAGAATACTGGAATGGGTTGCCATGCTCTCCTCCAGGGGGTCTTCCCTACCCAGGGATCAAACCTGTGTCTCTGATACCTACCTATCTTGGCTGGCAGGTTCTTTACCACTAGCACCACCTGAGAAGCTGAAGTGGTATTACCAAACCTGAATTTCTTTTATTTGCTTATTTATTTATATTGAAATATAGTTCATGTACAATATCATGTTAGTTTCAGGGGCAATAATTATGACTTGACATTTGCTCTTGTTCTTTAGCTTTTTTAAGAAATAATGATTTTATTACATGCCTAGCACTTTTTCATCTCTCCAGATATCTCACACTTTCATTCAGTTACAAGATACAGAAAGCTCCAAAGACACCACAATGCACACACAGAATACAGATAAATTGAAATCATATATGATGAAATGCACCATTCCTATATTCAGATATTCTTTCCACAGATGTCCCAGTCTCTTACCACTCAGCCTAGACTCGTGCTGTGAATGCTGACTGCTACATCCTTGTTAGGAAGATAATCCAGTTAAATCTTACTTCACAATGGTACCTGCTTCATCCTTGGGGCTGATATCACTGAGGCTGAAGATCATCAGATTTTGGATTCTTCACTATTAAGAACTCTCATAATAAGAAATGTTCACATACATTTTTCTTACCCCCAAATCATACCTTAAGGGGGTACTGTGTAGACTCACTTGAGATTTTTTGTGTGTATTCCACATACTGTCCTAAATATACTACTCATTCAATCCTTACAACATCTCTGTGATGCATTTTTATTATATTTTTAACAAAAAGTAAACCAAAGAAGTTTCAAAATTTATCCAGGGATCTATAACTAGTTAGTGATGAAGGAAAACCCAGGGAGTCCAGATGACCAGCTAATTAAAGGCAGACCCCAACATGCAACTCAAGCTCCTGACTTGCAAACTGGCAACAACAGCAGGCTCCAAAAAATACCCAATCCCTTGACAGACTTACAAATTGAACATCTCCAAAGAGCACTCCGACATTGATCGAAAGTGACATTTCAACCCTGAGGAGGCACTGTCTTTCCTCTCTAGAGACCGAATGCTCTGAAGTATGGAAATGATCAACCACAGAGTGTATCTGGTGAATTCCCACGCTTCTGCCCCAGACTGCACTACCCCCGGTTCCCTCGGGGAGAAATACCCAGGCCCACCTGCTGACAAACATGTATTCTTTCCCTTTTCAGGGTTTTCATTCTGAAAATACTTTCAGTCGCCTCAGGAATGCTTACATATGTAACCTAGAAAACACTTTCGATCCAGCGGCCTTGGCTGTAGCACGTGGGAACTTGTATGTGCATTTTCTTCTTACAGATTCAGAGCAGCGGTCCCTCTGCTCCATACCTGATATCCAAGCTTCCTGAGCTCTTACTGAATCAGTTTCACCATTCTTTTTCTTTCCCCATGGGTGAGAGGAGATGACATGCAAAGCACATACAGGTGTTAGGAGTGTTCTAGCATTGTCTCACCAGTTTCCACAGCCTGGTACATAGTACGGCTTAACACATATCAACTGAATGAAGTTTTAAAATTAATAAATGCATATAAGAATAGAGGAAATTCTCTCCTTTCTAAAATTTACCTTTACTTTGTTCAGGGTATACGTCACCATGTGGTTATATGAAAGTTATTTATCATATGTGTTATTTTGTAACTAGACTTTATACCCTAAAGAGGAAAAATTCTACATTTTTTTGTGTACCCTCACACACACACACTTACACACCAAGAAATTCTATGCAGTTGATGGCAAACAATGTCTCGTAAGTAAATGAGGAGGGAAAAAGGAAACTGTCTCAAATGAAGTAGAGAAAAGCTAACTTAAGCTTTCACATGTTTCCTTTCCCAGGAATATTTGAACTGAAAAGAGTATCACTGAAGAGTTATGCCTGATAAGCTAATGTGGTTTCACAGAGTTCACAAACCACTTTTATCTTTTTTCAAACTCCATTCCATAAACAGGCTCCTCCTATTGGCCTGAACATCAATGGCTCTCTTTGTAAAAGAAAAAAAAAAAAAACTGTAAATGACCTTAGGAGATTTTTGTCACAGTCTCCTGCTTCCCTATTCTTCATGTCAAAATGTGATGGTACCCATAAATGCTGGCATTTGTCCTCTGAGGGTGTTTTGATCAACATCTCCCAGCTCTCACTAGCAGCTTCCTGGACCAGTTCAAGATCCCCCTGTTCCATCTTAATAATGGAATCCTCATTCAATGCTTTTCCAGCAAGAATCAGATGTATTTCCTCTGTTAAATGAACACATATCCAATCATTTTAAATTTCCAAGAAAAACAAATGCAGGGCTTGGTTTAAAATATGAGACATGATTATCCTACATTTCTCTGTAATCAGAGAATGAGCTCATTCACTCTGAACAGCACACCAGGAGTCAGGCTGGATGTTAAATAGCATCATACTGTCACCAAAAGATGAATGTGTCCAATTATCAGTAGCGCCTTGCCCTCAGTAGAGTATAAACTGAAAGGTAACAGATGAGAGCTCCTTAGCTCCAGGGCCAGGGTTTTGTGACCTAAAATTCAAAAGCAAATTCTGCTCAGCCCAGTATAAGATGTCCAGCTTTCTTGCTTTTGCTCCGGGAAGGCTTCACTGTGTTAAATCACGATGCTGAAGGCAATCCATTCACAGGCATGCACTGACACCTCGATTGCTGATTTCTCCTTGTGCTGGAAGAGCTTAGGTTTGTACCTCCAAAATCCCTCACTGGAGCTAACGAGGGTTTCCACATTCCCTTCCCTACTCCGCGTGGCTATGTGGATTGAGAGTGGAAAGATACTGTAAAGAAGAAGAATTAATACGGAAGCATGGAAACTCAGTGGGGATAAAAGGGTAACCTCTGACTTTCCTGAGACGGATTCTAACTATCCTCACCCAGCAGTAGGCAATGGCTTTGAAAAGAAAAGTAGAAAGAGAAGCTCTTAAGCACTAGAAATATATTCATACCACCAAAAGTCACCCTCAGTGCTAACATTGGCATCCCATAATTTAGGCTGTAAACCTGTCTTCATGCTACATCATTAGCCCAGAGGCACTGAAGAGGCTGCACGTCAAAGGGAAAATGCAAGACAGGCTGTGATTCAGTTCACCTTATGAAATAAAAAACCGTTCCCCTTTCATAGTATAATTCTGTATACACTCATAAATGTGAATACACAACACAAAATAATGACTTCCAAAATGTGGTTGTTTTATGGAATGTTAAAAAGAATGTTTGTCATTTTGGAGATATCTAATATGCAAACTTTTTTCTGTTTGAGGGGGATCTCAAAGTAGAAGTGGGATTCCATCTCTCATTATCTAATAAAAAGGAAAAAACTATCCTTCCCAGCCCTCTGGAAATTGGGCATGGGTGTCAGACATAACCTTAGGCAGTATAAGTCCCAACTGTATTTTTGAACCTTGAGAAAGTAATACAAAAAACTTCAGAGGAAATTAAGATCTCAATAAGACACTGGAACAGAGAATCTATAATATATGAGAAGAATTGTACACCATGACCAACTAGCCTAACATCTGAAAATCAATCAGTGTAATAAACCATATCAGTACAATAAAGGACAAAAGCCACATGATCATCCCAACAGTTGCATAATAAGAGTATTTCACAAAATCCAATGCCACCTCATAAAAAACAAACAAACAAACAAACAAAAACACCTTACAAACTAGGAATGGAAGGAAACCATATCAAGCTGATAAATGGAATCATGGAAAAACTGACCTAACCATGAAAGACTTAATTCCTTTCTCCTAAGATGAAAATGTACACTCTTGCCTCTTCCATTCAACATCATACTGAGATTGTAGTCATGGTAAGTAGGCAAGAAAAATTAAATAAAGAGGAACAAGACTGGGAAAAAAAAAAAACAACAACAACAAGCAAAACTGTCCCCTTTTCAAATAACATGATATTGCATATGTTGTTGTTCAGCAGCCAAGCAGGGTGTAACTCTTTGCAACCTCGTGGACTGCAGCCCACTGGGCTCCTCTGTTCTCCACTATCTCCCAGAATTTGCTCAAACTCATGCCCATGAGTTGATGATGCTATCTAACCATCTCATCCTCTGCGGCCCATTCTCCTTTTCTCTTCTATCTTTCCCAGCATCAAGGTCTTTTCTAATGAGTCAGCTCTTCCCATCATGTGGCCGAAGTATTGGAGCTTCAGCTTCAGCATCAGTCCTTTCAGTGAATACTCAGGGTTGATTTCCTTTTGGACTGACTGGCTTGACCTCCTTGCAGTCCAAGGGACTCTCCAGCACCACAGTTTGAAACCATCAATTCTTCAGCACTCAGCTTTCTTTATGGTTCAACTCTCACATCCACATATAACTACTGGAACAACCATAGCTTTGTCTAGGCAGATCTTTGTCAGCAAATTGATGTCTTTGTTTTTGAATATGTTGTCCAGGTTTGTCATGGCTTTCCTTCCAGGAAGCAAGCATCTTTTAATCTCATGACTGTAGTCACCAATCCCAAAGATTTTGGAGCCCAAGAAAGTAAAATCTGTCACTGCTTCCACTTTTCTCCTATTTGCCATGAAGTGATGGGACCAGATCTTAGATTTTGGAATGTTGAGTTTTAAGTCAGCTTTTTCACTCTCCTCTTTCACTTTCATCAAAAGGCTCTTTAGTTCTTCTTTGCTTTCTGCCCTAAGTGTGGTATCATTTGCATATCTGAGGTTATTGACATCCTAGTGGTCAGTCCAGTGACAACAGAACAAAGGATGCTCCTATGTGCAGGACGAAATTTTGGTTTTGACATAGCTTCAAATTTTGGTCCACTTTCTTAGTCTATTTCTTCAGCCCTCCGTTAAATTCAGTGATCTGTATTACCCTCTCAGTAAATCCCATTTAGGCAGAATTGGTGTCTATTTTTTGGCAACCAAGAATCCTGACTGTATTAGTATTATTGCTGTACTGGTATTATTGCTACTTAATTTTCCTCCTCTCCTAATGATTTTTGCTTAGGAAAGGAAAAGCCTTTATAATTTCTAAAATAAATACATATTTTTAACCATTTATAAGTGCTGCTGCTACAGCTAAGTTGCTTCAGTCGTGTCCGACTCTGTTCGACCCCATAGATGGCAGCCCACCAGGCTCCCCCGTCCCTGGAATTCTCCAGGCAAGAACACTGGCGTGGGTTGCCATTTCCTTCTCCAATGCGTGAAAGTGAAAAGTGAAAGTGAAGTGCTACTGCTCTCCCAATGTTTAATTCATTTTCATAACTTAACCGTATAACTTAATAGTAACCTTAGAAGACACATATTGTTAATCCAATTTTTATATGAGATAAAAGTGTTAGTCACTCAACCATGTCTGATTCTTTGCAACCTCATGAACTATAGCCCACCAGGCTCCTCTGTCCATGGAATTCTCCAGGAAGGAATACTGGAGTGGGCAGCCTTTCCCTTCTCCATGGGATCTTCCTGACCCAGGGATCAAACCTGGACTTCCTGCATTGCAGGCACATTCTTTGCCATCTGAGTTAAAAGAAGTTAAATGATTGTCTAAGAGAGGATAGACCTCAGATGGACATCTAGATCTGCTGAGCATGGATCCTGAGCGAGTTCTACTATAATAAGCTGTGTCCTTGATTTTCTGTTCTCAAAGCACAGGAATTGTGCCAGCCTGCCTCTCCCTAAGAAGAATGGCACTGAGGTCAAGTAGAACCCACACTAAACAACATAAAAACTCAACAGTTAAAAAAATAGTTACGTGAACTACTTACATGCAGTCAATGGAACAAGAAGCAGTCATTAACAGCTATGTTTTCGAAAGTATTTAATGACATGACAATATTAGTTGAAAATTTCAGAATAAACACTGTCAAAAACAAATCCATCTGCGCGATATATAGACATGTATGTGTGTCTTTATATACATGTTATGTATTAGGCAGATATAAAGTGCTAAACATTAATAGCAGAAAGAGAAGGAGGGAAAAGAGTATACATTTTGAGAATAGGAGTAGCAGGAAGCAGGCAACTGTAAAGGTAATAAATAGCTCCAGTCTTGGGCCTTGAAACTACTGGAGCCTTGCAGTGCTATTGTGTGATTCTCACCAAAAACCTGCTGTATGCTCAAGTCCCTGAGAAAGCCAAACCTTTCCTTTCCAGGTCAGAGATTCCCATAACTTTTGAATTGCCTCTGGCTTCTCCAAATAGCCAGATTCTCCTATAGCTTCCAGAATGCTGACCTCTTCTGGCCATTTCTGATATTGCAGCTCTTCCAATGGAGACACTTTTTCGTTGAGACAGCAACCTGTTGTCTCTTCACATGATGCAGGTGAACTGAGACGACCAGAGGTATCTGAGAGGCTAATGCTGCTAGAGACCCACTACCAATAATCTTCAATGTCCTTAGTGTCAGTCTTGCCACTATACAAATCCAAGTTCACCATGCACGGGCATTCTCAAGAGCGCGTTCATCACCTAGCTGTGGGCCCTGCAAACTTCTCTGCTGTGGACATTTTTAGACTCAGGGAGTTTTTTTCAAGACAGAGTTTCCATTACTGACTTGAATTTTCTCACTCTCATCTGTGTTCCCTGGTTTTGTGCCTTTCTGTTCTCATCTGTGTCCCCTTTCTGCCTAATTGAACAGCACAACTGGCTTTGATCATTATGAGTCTCCACACCAGACGAATTTGGCAGCAATATCCGTTATGAGAGAAGGAAGGCTGGGCCCTTGGATGACTGAAATTCCATCTGTCACTCCAGGGAGCTCTCAATGTAAGGGAGCTGTGTCCTATCATCTAAAAGGAGGATCCAAAAGTCTCCAGCTGTGGTGTGAAACAGAACCTTGCTTTGGTCAGTCCTTATGGACATCACTCCACTACCAAGCAATTTCATGGGTCATAATACTATTGTAGCCACTAATGGCCAGCCAGCTTTCTTGCCAGCAACACAACCAGGCCAACACAATCACAAATGATAAGGGCATTTGTCAGTCATACCAGCAATATTTTCTCTTCATGCTGAGAGTTAATAGCTGGCTAAGATAGAATTAGAAAGCAAAGCTTTAACAGTGAAAACTATCCAACTGGTAAAATGCATCTGATGCCATTTATATTATGGTCATAGCCTGACAAATAATTTTGGATGGATTATTTTAGGTAGCACAGTTATTCCATGATCGCCTGGGATTTTCTAAGGGTTGCTCCCTTAGAAAGTGTGTACACAATTTTTGAGCATTCCTGAGCAAATTTATGGCCAGGCTTTCTGAACTTAAATTGTGACAGAGCCCATTAAATGACAAACATTTCACCCCAGGAGTGAGAAAGAGGAGAAGGGAGAAGCGGAGAAGAAACAGCCATCACCATAACAAGCAAGTGCGGGGCTGTTCAAGCAAGAAGCTGGGAAGCTCTGTGTTTCCAGTCTGCAGAGTCACAGCCAGAAGCACTGTCCTCAATCATGGTTTCCATTTCCACTGAATCTTCGTATCTTGCCTACAGCATGTCTGCTTTCCATTTAAGTCTAGTTTATTTCAGGCCTCAGGCCTGTGGAGTCCTGCTAATGACAGGGTTGTATAATCTGAACAATCTTTGTTTTCCTGGGGTGCAATTTCTTTGCCTTTGCAAGGAGCCTGGGAACACAAGTACCCATTATGCAAAAGCATGCGATAAAGATAAATAGAATTATAATCAAACAGGAAGTATTTAAGAACCTAAACTTTCACGGATATAGAGAATAAACTAGTGATTACCAGTGGGGAGCAGGAGGGGCAATATAGGAGAGAGAATTCAGAAGTACAATTATGTGTAAATAAGCCACCAGGAGACTTCCCTGGTGGTTCACTGGCTGAGACAGGGGTGGGATTTAATCCCTAGGGCAGAAACTAGATCTCAAGTGCTGCATTAAAACCCATTGCAGCCAAATTAATAAATAGTTTTTAAAAAATAAAATAAGCCACCAAGCATATATTGTACAGTACGATTATCGCCAATACTTTATAATAACTGTAAATGGAATATAACCTTCAAAAATTGTGAATCACAATGTTATACACTTGAAATTTATATAACATTATACATCAATTGTACCTCATTAAAAAAGTTTTTGAAAAAGAACCTAAACTTGGTCTTGGCACCATCAAAGATACAAGAGAAATATATCTTCGGTGGAATGTGTTGGGTGCAAGAAACAGAATATGCAGCTAAAACTGGTTTAATAGGTCAGAACAGTTATTTCTCCCCATAATGAAAGTCCTGGAGGCCAGGCAGTTCCAGGGTCTGTGTGGCCACTCATCAGTATAATAAGAGATCTGTGTTCCATACAGCTTCCCACTCTGCCACCCTTAAATTACTGGCTCTCATTTTTGGCATTTTCTCCTTGGAGTGGCAGGATAACCATCAGAGCTCCAGGCAGAAAACCGGAAATTTTGTTTCCATGCATTTCTTGCAATCAGAGAGTTACAGACTAGAATTAGGTCCCCTGACCACGTTCTAGCTGCCACCAAAGAGAATACTCAGGCATTTTCAGCCTCGACAGCAGGAGAAGGATTCTGCCAGCAAAGAAACAGAAAGAAGCTCACAATACACGTGAGCAGTCCACACAACCTGCCACACGAGACCAGGAGCATTTCACTCTCAAAGAGCTTGCAACTGACTGTTAACAGTAACACCATTTTGTATGGTGATTGACAGTTCACAAAACCCTTTAGAATAAATTACCTCATTTAATCATCACATGACCCTGCAAAATAGATTAAATTACACTTTCCATATTTTTAAGGAGGAAACTGAATCTCAATATGGAAAAGGTTAGCAATATAGTACAAATTAAGCCTCCTTCAACCTTGTAAGTCTATTAGTATACAAAGTTATAAATCATGGGGGTTTCTACAGAAATGGAATGAAGACAAGAAAGCCACAGACTGAGTCAAGGAAATCAGGACCATGAAAGCATATCACCCCCGAAAGTTAGCAAATAGTCTAGGAGAGGAAATGAGCAGACACGGAAAAGTGAGTAGCCAGTGAAAGGGTTAATTTTCAGACGGGGATCATGAAGGCAAGACCAACTGAGAAGCTTAATTCTTCGTATTTGTTGGGCACTTACTGTTCGTGTAATGTTAGACTGTGGAGAAAATCAATGTGAATTAGACTTAGTCTCTGTGATCTGAGAGCAGAGTCTAATGTAGCACCAATTAGTCATGCTCTGCTAGAAACATGAAGCTCAATATCTCATGAACATTTGAGGGAGATTAAAAAAAGTAGGCAGATTTTACAGTATAAGACACCACAGTCTCTTATTTAGCTCTCTGCTTCCTCCACATGAGATGTTCATTGTTAATGAGAATTCCTTTTCTTCCTACAGAATGAATTTTTGTTCCCAGATCATTTGACATGAACACCAACCAGCCAGGATGGATATGGGCCAGGGTGCCATATTCTTAAAGACTCGTGCACATTTGATTTGAGTATGAGTGGAGAGACATATCCCATGGTTCACGTAGACCCCCTTGGAGGACTGTAATGAGCTGGTCAAAAGAGTCCTTGGCCTCCATTTCATTACATATTTTGTTCTTTGTGACTCTCAATTTCTCCTACTGAGGTCAAGTGCTTATGGACCTGGCTGTCAAATCCTAACCT
This sequence comes from Madoqua kirkii, assembly GCA_006408675.1. NCBI lineage: Eukaryota > Metazoa > Chordata > Mammalia > Artiodactyla > Bovidae > Madoqua > Madoqua kirkii. Next base: position 18,799 of record SJYC01075571.1, on the reverse strand, counting down.
TGTAAATCAACACATTGTCAAGATCTAGGTTCTATCCAAAATTTGACCTAAAATATGGTTATTTAGCCCTAACTTTTCAACATCTCTCTATTTTTATTTTGTTTTGTTTTTTCCTTAAATCTGTACCACTAGGAAACCTTGAATATATTTGCTCTCTGCAGATCCTTATGAAAGTGATACAATTAGAAACATGGAGAAGTGCTGCACAGTGCTGAGAAAACATGCTGGAAAGCTCATGAAAAGTGGACAAAGATTTTCTATAAACTAATATAAAGTGAAGTTAAACATTTTCTTTACCTTCAGTATTCTTTAAAAATTGACTTGCCCTCACAAATGAACTTCTACTCTTAAGCTGTTATAATGTGTTCAGGAGATATTTCAAGGACATTTTTTAAGAGAGCACTGTGTTATTGAGAACATCTGGACTGAATACACGACTGAACCCAATCAGTTCAGTCAGTCATGTCTGACTCTTTGCGTCCCCATGAATCGCAGCACGCCAGGTCTCCCTGTCCATCACCAACTACCCAAACCCACATCCATCGAGTCGGTGATGCCATCCAGCCATCTCATCCTCTGTTGTCCCCTTCTCCTCCTGCCCCCAATCCCTCCCAGCATTAGGGTCTTTTCCAATGAGTCAACTCTTCTCATGAGGTGGCCAAAGTACTGGAGTTTCAGCTTCAACACCACTCCTTTCAACGAACACCCAGGACTGGTCTCGTTTAGGATGGACTGGTTGGATCTCCTTGCAGTCCAAGGGACTCTCAAGAGTCTTCTCCAACACCACAGTTCAAAAGCATCAGTGCTTCGGCACTCAGCTTTCTTCACTGTCCAACTCTAACATCCATACATGACCACTGGAAAAACCATAGCCTTGACTAGACAGACCTTTGTTGGCAAAGTAATGTCTCTGCTTTTTAATATGCTGTCTAGGTTGGTCATAACTTTTCTTCCAAGGAGTAAGCGTCTTTTAATTTCACCATCTGCAGTGATTTTGGAGCCCCCTCAAATAAAGTCTGACACTGTTTCCACTGTTTCTCCATCTATTTCCCATAAAATGATGGGACCAGATGCCATGATCTTAGTTTTCTGAATGTTGAGTTTAAGCCAACTTTTTCACTCTCCTCCTTAATCAAGGCCTCTATAAATTTGGAAGACTCTGATGGATGCATGTGAAGATCTACTTATCTTGCATTCTTCCAAGACAAGTCTCATATGTAAGTTCCTTAACTTATTAAAACTGCCACCTACCAATCTGAAGTGATCTACCTCTTTCTGCATTCTCTCTTTGCCCTATGTGTATAAGAGCCAATTTCAGATTTCACTCACCAAGTTCCCAAGGTTTCAAACCAACATTACCTGACCTTCAAATAAATAAAGCAAATGCAGATTTGGGACCATGCGAAATCTGTTTTGCACATGGCCTTTCAAAAAATATTTCAGGGACCAGCCCTCCAACTGGCATTTAGTATTTTGTACAACAGTAATGGCTTATTGCATATAAAGGTAAAAATTGTTGAGCAACATGTACAGTTCATGGAGAATAAAAGCAGCTTTCTCAGAAGCTAATAAAAGGCCATCTGGAGACACCTTTCAACACTGATGTTACATTTCATTTTTTAATGCACTAGAGATTGCATGGAAAATTAGGTTTTGTGAAAGCTAGCATAGTGGCATGTTGTTGCCTTGCCTTCAAACTTTGTCACATATTCATAATATTGTTTCTAAACTGACAAGGCAACAAATCAAATCCAATTTTAGAACCTACTTCAGTTTAGTTGCTATAGATTTCTATATATGACAAATCCACAGCTTGGAAGCAGACTAAATAAATATCATATCTTATGTACCAATGTCCTTTGATATATTTAATAGTCAAGGGAAGTAGAAAATCTGATTTTTTTTCCTTCCAGTCTTAATGAATGAAAAATTGCGTCCGTTGTCTTCTTGGACAACCCACCCTGTGTTTTCTCCCTCTCCCTGGAGAAAGTAAGACTGACATTCTTCAGTGTTTACTTTGAGACCTGTGTTCATATACAAAACATTCAAAGAGGGCATCACAGTATACAGAAAACTGAGACTCAGCAGGACAAGCAGATGAAGTTACCTACCACCCAACATCTGGAAAGACAATAAACTAGAACCTGGGTCAGTCTAATGCCCAAGTCCATGTTCTTTCCACAGCTGGACATGATTAACTGAGGGTGATCTGAGACTCTACCTCCTGGGTACACAATCATAAAAGCCTCAAAAGGGGGTGTGTGTGTGATGGAATATTACTCAGTCATTTAAAAAGGAATGAAATAATGCCATTTGCAGCAACATGGATGGATCCAAAGATGACCATATGAAGTACTGTAAGTACAGTAAGAGAAATACAAATATCATATGATCCCACTTATATGTGGAATCTAAAAAAATTATACAAATGAACTTATTTACAAAACAGAACTAGACTAACAGACATAGAAAATTAACTTGTGATTACCAAAGGGGATGAGGAGAGGGATAAATTAGGAATCTGGGATTAACATACACATACTACTATATATTGGAGAAGGAAACAGCAACCCATTCCAGTATTCTTGCCTGAAGAATCCCATGGACAGAGGAGCCTAATGGGCTACTGTTCATGAGATCACAAAGAATTGGACCTAACTGAGCGACTAAGCACAAGCACTACTATATATAAAGTAAATAAACTATTAAGGACCTACTGTGTAACACAGGGACTATATTCAATATCTTATAGTAACCTATAAGGGCTTCCCTGATAACTCAGTTAGTAAAGAATCTGCCTGCAATGCAGAAGACCCTGGTTTGATTCCTAGGTTGGACAGATCTACTGGAGAAGGGATAGGCTACCCACTCCAGTATTCTTGGGCTTCCCTTATGGCTCAGCTGGTAAAGAATCCACCTGCAATGCGGGAGACCTGGGTTTGATCTCTGGGTTGGGAAGATCCCCTAGAGAAGGAAAAGGCTACCCACTCCAGTAATCTGACCTAGAGAATTCCATGGGCTGTATAGTCCACAGGGTTGCAAAAAGTCAGACACAACTGAACAACTTTCAGTTTCTTTCAGTAACCTATAATGGAAAAAAATCTGGAAAAGAATATATGTACATATATATATTTGAGTATATATATAATCAGTTTACTGTACACCAGAAACTAACACAACATTGTCTGTCAACTACAGTTCAAAAAAGTAAATCTTTTTTTTTTTTATGCCACACACCTAGAGAAGCCTTTTGGTCAACAGAAGGAAAAGAAAAAAAGAAATGCATTTTCATGTTGGAATCTGAGTATTAGAAACAGAGGACCGCAGAGTATGACCTCTGCCCTGGTGCCTCCCCTCCCCAGCCCAAGTCCCCAGAGTGGGGTTCGGGAGTGCTTTCCCAGGTTCTAATGGAGTTACATCTGAGACAGAAAGACAAAAGCACAGATATCTGGGGAAAGCACCAAAAAAGACTGTGGGCAAACAGGCCTTGCAAGCTAAAGAATAAAGACCCTGGGGGGCTTGAATCGAAGAGGAGGGAAAAACAGGCTTAAAAGATTAACTTTATCTCTGTTACACTAATGAGTATACCTAGCTGCCCCAAGACAAAAAGCTCAACTATAGATTTTAACCTTATCGCTTCCTGTGCTTTCTTGCAGAAAATCCCCATTTCTTTCCCCTCACAGAAGCACTCCCCATTCCTGATAGCCACCCTGGAGCCCCTTGAGGCTGATCAAAGAAGTATGATGATTTCTGGAAATTACCAGTAACTATGAGACAAATCCTTTCATGTGTTATAAAAGCAACTTGCCCCAGGGAGCTGGCACTTTTCTTCCCCCTGCTTTCTTCTCCCTTGTGCACAGGCTATCTCTTCTAATAAAATTCTGTGCTTGTATAAGAGTCTTGTGGAAGATACTCATTTCTACTGTATTTGTCCAGGAATCTGGAAAGTTTGGGCAACACAGGGAGGGATGCTCCAGGTTCGTGGGATAGGCTTCAAGGATTCAGAAGTCCCCGCCGGCCCGCCTGGGACGGAGCGCCCAGATATGGGAAGGCGAGCTAAAGGTTCCAAAAGGCAGCAGGAATCGAAGATGGAGAAGAGGGGAGACCCAGCAGGCAGGTGGAATCTGGAAGGTGCCAGAAGTCGGAGCCAAAAGCGCGGAAGGCGCAGGGGCGGGGTGAGAGAGCTTCGGGGCTAGTGACAGGGACCCCAATCCGGCTCACTCTCCTCAATCAGTCTTTGAGCTGCGATGGCCCCAGGGAGAACACCTGGACAGGGGCACAGCCTGTTTTAGAGTCTCCGCCAGGCCTCCCGAGCCGCAGGTGGGGATCCTGGAAGCCCTGAGACGCCTTGGCCACACCCGGTCTGTTTCCACCTGGCGGGGTGTGGCACTTCATTCCCGTGCTTTTTCCGGAACCACTTGGAGAGCCCTACTTGGGGCCCAGCGGGGACCCAAACGGCCCTGACCTAACGTCCCGGGACACACAGGCCAAGGGAGCTTAGATTCTGTTCTCTTATCATCATCCATTCCCCAGGGACCCTGAAGAGGCTGCAGGCACACCCAGCTGCTCAATAAATGTGTACTATTGAATTAAAAAAAAGTTTTTTTAAATAAAAAGCTTTATACCCATCAGTACCCCAAATTAGTTTGCTTCCACATCACCTGCACCTACGTCTTCAATACCATTTACTGGACCCTCAGCAAAGATAAGAAGTAAAAGAGGTTTTTTTCCCCCTTGTGTGCATACACACACACACACACACACACACACATATGCATGACCACATACCTGTTACAAATACTCAAACTATTTAATGCAAATAAAGAGCTTGACAGAGGAAATGTGTCTATATAGAGGAGATGTACATACAGCATCCTCTAGCATACATATTTTCTTTCCATCCTTGGTTCTTTCTGGAGCACACATTTCTTATTGACATTCTCTTTAGGAAATTGTCCTTTTGGACATATGTATGTTGGGACATATATATCTCCTGGTTCTTGAATCAAATTTGGCCTCAGCAAACCCACTGGGAATAGTGGGATAGCAGAGTAGATGAGAGCATAAGTTATACACAGGTAACTGAAAAAACAAAACAGAAAACTTTTTGCCGACTTCCCATTGTTTAGGGGAACCAGTTGCAAGAATGTTGCTTGGGAATTGGACCTGGTAGTCCAGTGATTAAGACTGCGCTTTCACTGCTCCAAGCTTGAGTTTGTTCTCTGGTGGAGACTGAGATTGAATTTGGAAAAAACAAAAAAAGGATGTGCCTCAATTTTCCCTTCTTCTCTGTCCACCCCCACATTCTACTACTCACACAAATACCCATTTTACTCTCTTAGTTTCTTTATAATCTCTCCCAGATCAAAATGCATGTGTGTAAAAACATCTAACATGAATTGTCAACATGTCTCCCAGAGTTATTTACAGTTATTCTCAGTTCTAACTAGAATTAAAGATGTGGCCTACTTTTATACACATTTCTAGCACTACTAAGCATGTAAGAAAGTGTATTTGGGAGTGGCATCTGTGAAATCATACTAGTTGATTATTTCTTCTCTTGGTCTACAAAGTAATTCTCCATCTGAATAGTGACTTTGATGAGAGTCAGAAATTTTGTATTCTCAGACAAATGACATGAGACCTCCTTGACATCATGCAGTTACAATCTTCCTTTGAGTTTGTTTCCTGCAAACTGGCTACCAGCTCCTTGAGAAGAGCCACGTCATATGTATACATTATTTTTATTTCCAAGAGCTAGAAGTGGGCTAGCCTAAAGTACAATAATTACTATAGAAAAACACTCATTGGTCTTTCGCTGTAAGCTGCACAGTTCAAAGCACGTTTCGTTACATGCATTTTCCCATTTAATCCTTAAGACAAACATTTGACATGGGCTCTGCCATTATCACCCCTTCAAGGTGGAAAACAGCAATACCAAGTACTCAGGGCTATGAAAACTCAAGGCTACAAAGTAGAAGCCTCTCCCTGGAGTTGGGCAGTGCCACAACCCACGCAGAATTAGTGGCGTCTTCTCCGTCAGTGCTTTCAGAAACAAATATGTTCAAGTGAATATTAGGCTTTTGAGGACTGACCACAAGATGGCAGAGTAGAAAGACGTGAGCTGACTCCTTACAAAAACAGGAAAATCACAACTGACTGCTGAACAACCATCAACAACAAAAACTGTCTGGACCCCACCAAAAAAAGATACCCTACATCCAAAGACAAAGAAGAAGCCACAAGGCAATAGGAGGGGTGCAGTCATGAAAAAACGAATAGTAGGCTTTTATCAGATGTATTGGCAATTTTGAAGAATATATTTAGAGGTCTTGATGTCTTAAACCAAAGAGCATGTTATAGGCAAAGACAGCCATCTGCTTAGTGTCCTTCAAAATTTATTGTCCAGGTAACCATTTAATCTGACAGAAAGTTGTCACTAGCATCGCTCTGATGACCATATGGTCTAATGAGAATCAGAAAACCAAAGGAGACTATAGGACAGGCTGTTTGAAGTAAAGATAGACCAGAAAATCCGAGAATATCATCACTGTTACTCTACTACAAGCTCAAGGCTATTTTAGTGCTTGATTATTTCACAGAAAATCTCTCACGTTTTTATTTTCTAAACGTAATACCGTATTAGAACTTAACAATTGAGAGTCAACCAATAGAACCATACATTACATAAATTCACAGCACTTATGCAAATTGATATTTTGTCCATGATCTCAGCATCAAAAGGATATTCGAATAATCCTGAGAGAAATTATTATAGTCTGCATTTCTCTATTTTAAGGAATTTGTATACTCTGTTGTGTGTGAATGCTGTTATTATCATCACTCTCCTATCTCATGGTAAATAGTAAGAGGTCAATATAATAATAAGAGGTTTGAATGCAGACGGAGGAAACAGGTCATGAAGAATTAGTAACTTAAAATGAGTTAGTGTGAATTAGGGATGGATTTACTGAATAAATTCAATAATAATCTCATATTCAAGGTCTATTCTAGCTTCTACTAATGAACTAATCATGTTAGCACAAATGCAGCACAGTTCATGAACGATCACCAACATTTAGTTTTATCACAGATCTCAATCACCAAGGATGACATTAGGTGTATCTAAATAGATTATCAAAGAGATTTTCTGAGAGTGTTTATAGCACCTATGGGTTGCCAGAATGGGCATCATTTCAAATATTGTTTCAGAGAAACAGAATAATCCTGAACTTAGGGAGACACCTACAGGCACAGTTGATAAAAAGGAGTATCCGAGAGTCAGAAAACAATATTTAATCAGGAAAACCAAAATAATCTTCTTTGAAAATACTTTTGAATGCTGAGAACATTTTTTATAATAAGCACAAATTAGACAAGAATATCTTAGTAACAAATGTGTATATATATATTATCTCTCAACTTCAGGCTAGTTATAAAAATCAAACTTTGTCGAATGGTTTAAAGCATGGTCCATAGTTGTTGGAAATGGGTCAGGATTTATTGATTGGTAGAAACAACAGTAGTTGCTGTCATTCATCATCATCATCATCATCTTCATCATTTTTACTGAGTGTCTATCAAATAGCAACAAGGTTATTTAGGTATTCATCACTTTGGTAAGTTTTTTCCTCTTATTTAAAATAAAAACAATTCTGGTAGAACAAACATGGTCTATGGTAGCACATTTATGCCTTAACATAGGCTTCCCTGGTGGCTCAGTCAGTAAAGAATCCACCTGCAACGCAGGGGACACGGGTTCAATCCCAGGGTTGGGAAAATTCTCTGGAGAAGGAAAAGGCAACCCACTCCAGTATTCTTGCCTGGGAAATCCCATGGAGAGGAGTCCGGTGGGCAACAGTTCATGGGATCACAGAGTCGGATATGACTTACCAACTAAACCACCAGCCACCAAGACCTGTTTTTTAAAAAAGACTGTTTAATAGTATAAAGTGGATAGGAACTTACAGATACTAGTGGAGGGTGGTAGTTACATCTGACATAATCTTGTCTGTGAATATAGAACTGTTAACCACTCTCCCCCCTACCTCCTTTACAAAACTCCCTGAAACAGAAATTAGAGGGGGAATTCATCCTTTTCTCATGTTACTTTATCTCTCCTGCTTCCATGCAGGTTTTGCTCAGAAAGTATGCCTCTTCAAACCTCTCCTCCACTTCTGATATTACTACTATAATATTTATATAACACAAATTTCCATTAAATTGCAGGGAAAGAATTTAGACATCATTCTAAAGCCCGACACACTTCCAAAGAAAGAAAAGCTTCTAAAGCTCTGATATTGACCCAAATAATCATTAGAAAACAAATCCTATAATTCAACCTTTTCCTAATGTTGACATCAGGTCTGTGTATCCAGCTGTGAAATCACTGCACATTTAAAAAGTCCACAAAAGAACAACTAAAATGAGTGATGGAACAGCAGACTCCACACAGCAAATACCTAAGGATCAAGAACCTACTTTTTTTTTAGATAAAAGTCAGATTCTGTCAATTCAGTATTCCAATATAAGATCATAGCCTCTCCATCTTTTCCATCTCTGAACAGCACCTAAGCAGATAAGCTTAGATACTTAGAATTTCTCTGGTATATTATTGTAACAGTCTCTTAATTCTTATCTCCAGTCTTGCCTCCATTAAAAGGCATCTTTCACACAGCTGCTATGCTAAAACTCAAATCTCATCAGATTATTTCCCTGGTAAAAATCCTTATATGATTATCTTTATCTTCAGGATAAAGTCTGAATCCCTTAACTGTATAAGCTCTGTATGAGATCAGCCCCTGCCTACCTTCCCAGTTTCATGCCTTAGCCTTCATTCCTTTTAAAATAATAACCCTAACATTTATAAAAACAGATGCCATGTGCCAGGGCTGTCCTAAATATTTTTAATGATGGTAAAAACATATAAGCACTTTCCAGGTGGTACTAGCGGTAAAGATCCCACCTGTCAATGTGGGTTTGATCCCTGGGCTGGGAAGATCCCCTGGAGGAGGGCATGGCAACCCACTCCAGCATTCCTGCCTGGAGAATCCCATGGAGAGAGGAGCCTGGTGGGCTACAGTCCATGGGGTCACAAAGAGTTGGATATGAATGAAGCAACTTAGCATGCAGGACACATACACAATATAAAGTTTACCATGTTAACCATTATTAAGCATATATTTCTGTGGCTTTAAATACATTTATATTGTGCAATTATCACCATAATTCAGCTCTGGAACTTACCTTCCCTAACTGAACCTCTATACCCATTAAACATTAATTCCCCATTCCCTGTTCTCTCCAGGCCCTAGCAAGTACCATTCTGCTTTCTGGCTCTATGTATTTGACTATTCTAGGTATAAACCATTTTTAAGCATATATTTCTGTGGCTTTAAATACATTTATATTGTGCAATTATCACCATAATTCAGCTCTGGAACTTACCTTCCCTAACTGAACCTCTATACCCATTAAACATTAATTCCCCATTCCCTGTTCTCTCCAGGCCCTAGCAAGTACCATTCTGCTTTCTGGCTCTATGTATTTGACTATTCTAGGTATAATACCTCATGTAAGTGAAATTGGGCTTCCCAGGTGGCACTAGTGGTAAAGAGCCTGCCTGCCAGTGCAGGAGATATGAGACACAGGTTCAATCCCCGGGTTGGGAAGATCCCTTGAAAGAGGGCATGGCAACCCACTCCAGTATTCTTGCCTCGAGAATCCCACAGACAGGGGAGCCTGGTAGGTTATATTCCATAGAGTCACAAAGATTTGGACACAACTGAAGTGATTTAGCATGCGTGAATACAGAAGTGAAATCATTTAATATTTGACCTTTTGTGACTGAAGTATTTAGCATAATGTTTTCAAGATTCATCTGTTGTGTCAGAATTTCCTTTTGAAGGCTGAATAGTATTCTATGTATTTATTACATTTTGCTTATTCATTCATCTGCCAGTGGTCACCTGGGCTGCTTCCACCCCTTGGCTACTGTAAGTAATGCTGCCATGAACATTAATACACACATATTAATGTTCAAGTATGTGTTTGAGTCCCTGCTCTGATTCTTTTGGATATATACCCAGAAGTAGAATTGCTGCGTGATATGGTAATTAATTTTTTTGAGCACTGTCATCTTCGATGGTGGTGGTTAGTTGCTAAGTTGTGTCTAACTCTTAGCAACCCCATGGACTGTAGCCCAACAGGCTTCTCTGTCCATGGGATTCTCCAGGCAAAAATACTGGAGTGATTTACCATTTCCTCCTCTATAGTCGCTGCATAATTGTGCATCTCTACCAGCAGTGTCAAAGGGTTCTGTGATAGTTAATTTTACATGTTAACTCAATGGGGTACCCAGATTAAACATTATTTCTAGGTGTGTCTGTGAGTGTGTTTCTAGATAAGCTTAGCATTTGAATTAGCGGATTTGGCAAAGTAGACTGCCCTCCCCAGTGTTAGTGAGTACCATGAAATCTGCTGAGGGCCTGAACAAAAACAAAAGGTAGAGAAAGAAGGAATTCACCACTTTCTTCCCATTTCACTAATTTGAGCTGAGACGTTGCATCTTCTCTGGCCCTTGGACTGATATTTACACCAATGGCTTCATACTCAGACTGAATCATATCACTGTCTTTTCAGATACATACACAATAGCCCTTCTACACTCCTAGCTGATATCATCATTCTGGAGGAGCCATCCTAAGAGCCTGAGAACTTTCATTTTAGGGACTACTCATGAAGATTCGCACTCCTGGGTCCTAAGCCAAGCCCACAAATGACAGGTCACATGTTCATGTCTAAGATGAAAGCAAAGTCACCTGAAGAATTTCTGCCATTTCTTTCCTGCCTCCCCATTCCAACTTCAGATCTGATTTAATATCTGTATCAAAGTAATTCTGGTAGAATTTGGCTGAGGACCACAATCACAATATATTCCTTTCATAAATATTCCTACTATTTTTTCCAATATAGGTATAATTATTTTATTTACCTATGGATTATATCTTCTGGTGTTTAAGTCAATTAAAGCTAAAGAATAGGACTAGTTAAGGCTATGGTTTTTCCAGTAGTCATGTATGGATGTGAAAGTTGGACTAAAAAGAAAGCTGGGTCCTGAGAATCAATGCTTTTGAACTGTGGTGTTGGAGAAGACTCTTGAGAGTCCCTTGGACTGCAAGGAGATCCAACCAGTCCATCCTAAAGGAGATCAATCCTGGTTGTTCATTGGAAGGACTGATGTTGAAGCTGAAACTCCAATACTTTGGCCACCTGATGTGAAGAGCTGACTCATTGGAAAAGACCCTGACGCTGGGAAAGATTGAAGGTGGGAGGAGAAGGGGAAGACAGAGGATAAGATGGTTGGATGGCATCACCGACTCAATGGACATGAGTTTGGGTGAACTCCAGGAGTTGGTGATGGACAGGGAGGCCTGGCTTGCTGCAGTTCATGGGGTCGCAAAGAGTCGGACATGACTGAGCGACTAAACTGTGCTAAACTGAAACAACAGGCTTAGTCAGATTGCTTTAGGTATTGTTTAATTCTTAAAATAGAAAGTAAACAGATTTATAAGAAATATTTCAAAGAAATATCACAATTGTTAAAAATAATACCTTTCTCTCCAGTTTCTGACAAAGTACTTAGCATGTATTATAGAGAGTTTTAAACTTTTAAAATTAAAATTAAAGTGAAACTGTACACACACAGCATGACAGCATTCTTATAAGTCAGGTATTTTAATGTAAAGCTTCCAGGAAAGCACATATTAGGTGTTGAATAATTTGAAGACATGGCCTCTTTTGATCATTACTGAAAGAACAGATTAGAAAAAAGCTAATCCCAAAACAGGATGTTATATAGACTGTTGCTTCTTTTCCAAACACTTTTCAATATCATCAAGCACTTGAACGGCAGCCTTTGGAATTCGAGTCCCAGGGCCAAATACATTGGAAACACCAACTTCAAACAGAAATTCATAATCCTGTTGAAAGAATTTATTTTATTAATAGAAGAGACAATATTTATATTTCAAGAAAGTGAAACAAAAGGACAATGAATGCTGTCCTTTCTTCTTTATCCCCAGTGCCGCAAACTTTCTCATCTGATACACTACTGGCATTTGAGGCTGAAAAAAATCCTCCATGACTGGGCCTGCCCTAACCCTAACCTTTACACTCCAAGATATTAAAAGAACAAAAGACATTCTGCCAATTTTCCAAATACCTTAGTGTATTGTTTTTGGTGGGAAGCTGTATGGTCCACCAGCTGAGAACTTCTGGACCCTACACCATATTACCTTACCTAAATTTTTACTATTTGCCATTATTTGTGTTAAATTTAGTATCACATTATAGGTTCAGATTTACAAGGCTATTTATTTCCTCCAAGGTGCTTTGCCTGCAGCTAGTGAATGGCAGTACTTTGAATTTGGCTTCATGCTGGAATTAAATTTTTCTGTATGAAAATTGTTGCTGTTCAGTCACTCAGCTGTGTCCGACTCTTTATGACCCCATGGGCTGCAGCATGTCAGGCTTCCCTATCCTTCACTACCTCCTAGAGTTTGTTCAAACTCATGTTAACTCATTTGAAAAAAATTCTCTGTTGTTGTTGCTGCTATTTATTAGTTTGTTTTAAAGAAAGTTTGAGTGAAAAGATTCCCAGGGCACAAATACTGTACCAGGTTTTAGCTGTTCTAACATCAGAGTATTTGGAGCTATAATATCAAGTTTAGGAGATGCTTTAAAGCCCTAATCCTCATTCACTCAGTCAGTCAGTTCAGTTCAGGAGCTTGGTCATATCCGGCTCTTTGAGATCCCATGAATCGCAGCATGCCAGGCCTCCCTGTCCATCACCAGCTCCCAGAGTCTACTCAAACTCATGTCCATCGAGGCGGTGATGCCATCCAGCCATCTCATCCTCTGTTGTCCCCTTCTCCTCCTGCCCCCAATCCCTCCCAGCATCAGGGTCTTTTCCATTCACTAGGGTGATCATATTTCCAGGACATCCTGGCTTGTGCTTCCTATTGCAATACTTTTTTATCCATGAGGTTTTGTTTTTTTTTTTAGCTATAATTGTCATTAGTTTCAGGTGTACAACCTAATGATTCAATATGTGTATACACTGTAAGATGATCACCGTGGTAGATCTAGTTAACATCTATTACCATAAATAAGTAAAAAAATTTTGTGTGTGCACATATGAGTTTAGAACTTTTAAGATATCCTGAAAACTGTGCAACATGGTGAGCTCTTGGTACCTCTCTTAGTTTTTTAGTACTATGTCCTTGAGGCTTTCCCTGGTGGCTCAGTGGTAAAGAATCCCTCTGCCAATGCAGGAGATGTGGGTTCAGTGCCTGGGTTGGGAAGATCTCCTGGAAAACAAAATGGCAACCCACTCCAGTATTCCTGCCTCAGAAATCTCATGGATGGAGGAGCCTGAAAGTCTACAGTCAAGGGGTTGCAAAAGAATCAGACATTACCTAGCAACCAAACAACAACAATGTCCTTAGTCCTTGGTCTCTAAATTACTAGTTAGTTACCTATTTACATACTACTCTTAGTAACTTTCAAATATGCAGTACAGTACTATTACCCATTGTCACCACCCTGTACATATATTCCCAGAACTTATTTTGTAACTGAAAGTCTGTACCTTTTGGCTCCCTTTGCTCATTTCATCTGTTTCATCTACCTTCTACCTGCTGCTTCTAGCAACCACCAATCTGTTCTTTCACATGTAAGTAAGATCATGCCCTATTTATATTTCTCTGTCTGACTTTTTTCACTTAGTATAAAGCCCTCAAGATCCACCCATGTTGTCACAAATGGCAAGAATTTTTTTATGGCGAATAATATTCCTCTGTGTGTGTGTGTCACATTTTCTTTATTCATTCATCCACTGATGGACATTTAGGTTATTTCCATGTCTTGGCTACTGTAAATAATGCTGCTATGAACATGGGAGGGGGTGAACATATATCAAGCTAGTGTTTCTGCTTTCTTCAGATAAATATCCAGCATTAGGATTAGGATTAGGATTAGCATTAGGATCATATGTAGCTCTATTTTTAACTTTTTGAAAAATCTCTGTACTGTTCACCATAGTGGCTGCACCAATTGACATTCCCACCAACAGTGCATAAAAGCTCCCTTTTCTACATATCCTCAACAACACCTGTTATTTCTTGTCTTTTTGATGACAGCTACTCTAACAGATATGAGGTGATATCTCATTGCGGCTTCGATTTGCACATCTTTGTTAATGGGTAATGTTGAGCATCTTTTCATGTACCTGTTGACCATCTGTCTTCTTTGAAAAAATATCTATTCAGATCCTCTGCTCAGATTTTAACTGAATTGTTTTTGCAACACCCTTTTTAGTAGTATTTATTTTTCATTCTCAAAATTGATCACATTTGATGATAAATCACATGGTCATGCTAATTATCCCCCAACTACTTCTCTTCTGTCTCTATTATCTCCTTGTAATATTCTTATAATACCATAATTCTGCAGCGGCACTTTACATGTCTTATTGCTATAAGCTCCACAATGGCAATGGTTAAATCATTTTGATTAACAGCCATACATTAGTGCTCTCTAATTTAAAAGCTAAGAGACTTTCAGCTGAATAAGAGCAACATTTTATATATTTACTGAAAACAAGTAATCAGAAAAATGCACGGGTGTTAACTGATACCATTATATTAAAAAAAGATGCCCATATTAACACACAAGTACGTCATTATAAAAAATGATCCTTCATCTCTAAACTTAAGAGGAAAAAGCACAGCAAACACCTACAGATGTTCTGCTGCTGCTGCTGCTGCTGCTGCTGCTGCTAAGTCGCTTCAGTAGTGTCCAACTCTGTGCGACCCCACAGACGGCAGCCCGCCAGGCTCCTCTGTCCCTGGGCTTCTCCAGTCAAGAATACTGGAGTGGGTTGCCATTTCTTTCTCCAACGCATAAAAGTGAAAAGTGAAAGGGAAATCGCTCAGTTGTGCCCGACTCTTAGCGACCCCCAGGCTCCTCTATCCATGGGATTTTCCAGGCAAGAGTACTGGAGTGGGGTACCTTCTCCACAGATGTTCTAGGTAATTTAAATATCCAGAGACTTCTATGATATATACAGCTTGAAAATGTCAGCCCCTTGTATTACAGGCCTGCATTTTTTCTCAAATTGTTTTTTTTTTTTTAACACCAAAAACATTTTGTATTGGGGTATAACCAATTAAGAATGTTGTGGCAGTTTCAGATGAACAGCAAAGGGACTCAGCCATGCATATACATATATACATTCTCCCCCAAACCCCCTATCATCCAGGCTGGCATCAATTTGTATTTCAATGCCACTACATTGTACTGCCTAATTTTTTGAGTCTTACATTTTAATATCATGCCTAAGAGCTTAGGTATTAATATTATGGGCTCTATAACTGCAATACAGATAGAAGTGTTTCATAGTCAGATAGTAATAAAGAATTAAAGCCCTTTATATTCTCAAATAATAAACTATACTTATCAAAATAAGAGGTAAAGGTGCTAACAAAAATAGTTTTGTGTTGACTAATAAATAAAAATTAAGTAGTCACTCAGTCATATCTGACTCTGTGACCCCATGGACTGTGCCTACCAGGCTCGTCTGTCCATGGAATTCTCCAGGCAAGAATACTAGAGAGGGTAGGCATTCTCTTCTCCAGGGGATCTTCCCCATCCAAGGACTAAACCTGGGTCTCCTGCACTGCAGGTGGCTTCTTTACCATCTGAGCCACCAGGGAACAAAACCACTT
The DNA here is from genome assembly GCA_006408675.1 of Madoqua kirkii. Classification (NCBI taxonomy): domain Eukaryota; kingdom Metazoa; phylum Chordata; class Mammalia; order Artiodactyla; family Bovidae; genus Madoqua; species Madoqua kirkii. The sequence goes on along the minus strand of SJYC01075571.1, from coordinate 3,011 downwards.
TTGTGTTGACTATACCACATTAAGTACTGCATTGTTAGAAAGAAGTAATATACAACTTGGTTGCCAATCCATTATAACCAACCTCACAAGCTCATACATAAGTATTTTCTCTTTTCATAAGTAGCATATATATTCATCACTTTATATTCTGAATTGTAACAGAAGGAAAAAAACTGAAAACACAGGCACAAGGTCACATTTCACTGACAGATTCCTGCTGTATAGTGATGGGGTCTTTGTAGTACATATGGTCATTTACTTAGGAGTAATCTCATATATAGTTCTTATAACTCAGCATTTTTTCCATTCTCAGTAAAAACACAATTTGATGTTATTAAAAACTGGATTGGAAATAGACCCAGGTTATATCTTAACTATTTTATCTGATTGGTAAGGCCATATATTTGGGTCGGGAAGATCCCCTGGAAAAGGGATAGGCTACCCACTCCAGCATTCACAGGCTTCCCTGGTGACTCAGATGGTGAAGAAATCTATCTGCAATGCGGGAGACCTGGGTTTGATCCCTGGGTTGGGAAGATCCCCGGAAGAAGGGCATGGCAACTCACTCCAGTATTCTTGCCTGGAGAATCCCCATGGACAGAGGAGTCTGGGGGGCTACAGTCCATAGTGTCACAAAGAGTCAGACATGACTAAGCAACTAAGCACACACAGCACAAGGTCACATATGGACAGCATCCCATCTCAACAGATTAATTAATATTACTGCTACCTAGCATCCATTTATCTTTTCCTAAGAGGATCCACATTCTTGTTCTAGAATCCATTTCTTCTCCATTCAGCCATAATTTTCAGGACAGGCTGACTCCATTTATGTCTGAATTAGGTGCTCTCAGAAACTATATCCCAACTGAATCAGCTTCATGAAAATGGGGGTTTTATAAGACCATGTAACTGATACAGTGCTAAGTTAGGGCAGCATTCAGGGATGGGGATATGGAGGAAATGAACAAGGTAGGAACTCTGAAACAACAGAAGCAAGTGCTGAGGACTGATCAGCTAAAGGACTGACTCCACTGCCAGGATGAGGGGTGTTCACTCTTTCCCTGGGGAGGGCTGATATCCTCACTGTGTGTTCACCATTCTTCTGTATTCCAGTTGTGAGATTTTATTACTTTCAGCCCGTTCCTTTCCCATCAGTGCTTATTGAATATGACAAAGACAGATCTCTATATAGGTAACTAATTTGTAGGAAGGCAAGTCTCTCACGGAAGCGTTATATAGTATTAAATTATGCATACTGAGGGTTTCCCAGGTGATGCTGGTGGTGAAGAACCCACCTACCAACGCAGGTAGACCTAAGAGACACAGGTTCAATCCCATTGAATATGACAAAGACAGATCTCTATATAGGTAACTAATTTGTAGGAAGGCAAGTCTCTCACGGAAGCGTTATATAGTATTAAATTATGCATACTGAGGGTTTCCCAGGTGATGCTGGTGGTGAAGAACCCACCTACCAACGCAGGTAGACCTAAGAGACACAGGTTCAATCCCTGGGTCGGGAAGATTCCCTGAAGGAGGTGATGGCAACCACTCCAGTGTTCTTGCCTAGAGAATCCCATAGAAAGAGGATGGACTACAGTCCATGGGGTCGCAGAGTTGGACACGACTGAAGCCACTTAGCATGCATGCATGCATACTGAATTATAATACAGTCTAAAGAGAAAACAACATTGACCACTTTTGTAGAATTTACTTAGTAGAAGCACTAGAAAATAATTCGGTTCTAATTTGGCTCTAACTCTGCAACACATTTTTAGAGAAAATACACAGTAAAATAAATAATTACATACAAACTACTGTTACTCAGCAGTCCCAGTACAGTACTAGAAAATGTAGGAGATGAAAATACCTGCGGTGGTATCACTCCCCCACACATGACAAGAATATCTGGCCGTCCAAGGGCGTTGAGCTCCTTGATGAGCTCAGGAACGAGGGTCTTGTGCCCAGCAGCCAGGGTGCTCACACCACAGTGTGCACATCTGCATCCACAGCCTGCTGGGCCACCTCCCGGGGAGTCTGAACAGTTACAAAGCAAAGATGCAAATCATTATTAATCCCAAAAAGCGTTTCTAAAGTGTTACAACTACTTTGGTGGACATTCCAAATTTGTCTTCATTAAAAATCTTAATGTGCATATAACTTCATATTTCACCATCCTCAAATACCACCTCATCCAATTATAATAAACATCAGGGCTTTGTCTACTTCTAGCTCTACCATTTATCAATTAAGTTATATCAAGATGAAGTTCCCTGCAAAATCTTTAAGATAAAGGGGAGATATAGGCAAAATATATTATCTCTTCATTATAATTTCTTAAAAAATACATCTGTGTCTTCATTACCAACATTAACTGAGAGGTAACATGTGATTTTTGATCAAGAATTAAAGACTGAACTTAAGTGAATCTTAAGATTAAAAACTGAATGAGAAGACAGAAGATGGTGTGGACTACGAAGCACCAGGCCTTGTTCTCCCATGGAAATATGAAATTAATGGTAATATATGGAGCAAAATAGGGCTTCCCTGGTGGCTCAGACAGTAAAAGAGTCTACCTGCAATGCAGGAGATGCACACATTCAATCCCTGGGTCAGGAAGATCTCCTGGAGAAGGGAATGGCTACTCGCTCTAGTATTATTGCCTGGAGAATTCCATGGACAGAGGAGCCAGGCAAGCTACAGTCCATTGGGTCAAAAAGATTCAGACACACCTGAGCGACTGACAATCTCACTTTCACTTTATGGAGCAAAATAACAGGAGAACTGTAGAAACTAGTTATGGGGCTATAGCATCCAGGTAAGTGCATAAATAGGAGAAGGGATGGTTCAGGTGAGGTCACATCTCTCATTTATTATCTTGGTTTACTACTGGGATATAAAATTATAAAGGATGTTTTCAAACATTCAATTATGAATTAACAAAGATCATATCTCCTCTGCTATGAGTTCATGACACTGCTTTGATAATATACATGAATTTAAATCAC